>NW_004624741.1:0-14080 GCF_000247695.1 Heterocephalus glaber | reverse complement strand
CTGGGCTGTGGCTCAGGGGTGGCGCTCACTCTGGGTCCCCGGCACCAGAAAACAAGTTGGGCAATGGTCAGAGGAGGGGACACAGGGAGTTGTGACTGAGCTGGAGACACAGGTCCTGGGGCAGCCGGTCAAGTCCCATACCCTCCTGGCTCCCAGGGTGTTTGCCTTAATCAGTCATCAGGTTGGAGAACTATTTTACATGTACTTTCCAGGGCCAGGAATTTAGCTCAGTGGTTCTACCACCTGCCTCAAAAGCATAAGGACCCAGGCTGGGCCTTTAGCTCAGTGGTTTTGCTGCTTGCTGCGCAAGCGCAAGGACTCAAGTTCGATCCCCGGTACCCAAAAAAAACAAAGCATAAGGACCCAAGTTCAATACCTGGTACCAAAAAAGGAACATGTATTTTCCATACATTATATTTTGTAATAAAGATGTTTTAAAAATAATATAATCATTCCAATTCTTTTTAAAGCAAGCATTGTAGAATTCCATTATTAAAAATAGTCTCTATGTACCCATATACAGAAGTGTTTTATGTTTTTTTCAGTTTTTTGAGATAGGGTCTCTCTGTATAGTCCAGGTTGAACCTGAACGCACAGCAATCCTCCTGCCTCAGCCTCCCAAGTGCTGGGACTACAGGCGTGCATCACCACACCCAGCTGTAAGTGTTCTATTCCATATGTGTGCCTATAAGGAGATTAGGATGCGGAATACTCTCGCTTTATGTTTACTGAATACTACAATTTGTCTTCGCTACAATAAATAAGAATTACTTTTACAGGCAGAAAGGACCATAAAGTCTTCTATCAGGGCGCCTGCCCACCTGCTTGCTCGAGGGCCAGCCCCACTTCGGCTCCCTGGTGCCTGGTGGCAGCTGCAGCAGCACAGCCCTCCCAGCTCCCTCCGGGGACACTGCAAATGCATCTCTGGCTTAATGAAGGTCACCCTGCTGCTGCCTGCACGACTCTCCTATGCGAGCTAGGAGAAGCCCTGGACAGGAGGCCTGGGGTCTGGGGGATGTCCTTTCCTGGTTTTGCTTCTGCCAGCAAAAAACCAACAAAAGAGGGCCGGGGATTTAGCTCAGTGGTTCTACCGCCTGCCTCAAAAGCACAAGGTCCAGAGTTTGATCCCCCATACCAAAAACAACAACAACAACAACAACAACAACAAAAGAATCCTACCTAACACAGCGAGGAAAGTGCTCTGAGCACGCCAGGCACTCGGGCTGGGCGAAGCGCCTGGCTCTCTTTATGTCACTCTCCCCAAGACCTGTAGTGATGGGTGGGGTCCCTGGCTTCGTGGTGGCGATGGGCAATTGGAGCCCCAGGTGCTGGTGGTGGAGGACCCCGGGCCTCTGAGGGTCAGGGTCAGGGTTAGGGCGAGGGGACCTCAGCAGGCCCTCCCAGGAGCCCATGGAGGGGCTGCCCTCCTTTCCAGATGAGGATGTCCCGCGCTGAAGCAGGGCCCGGTTCAGAGCTGGACCCCGTGCTCCCACCTGCGAGGCAATGCTCATTGTGCTGTTGTATTATCACTATTATAGACAGCTAAGTCAGGTAGAAATATAGGCAGTCAAACAGAGTGGGCCCTGGAGGGAGGCAGTGCAGAGGATGAGAACACATCAAAAACTGGCTAGAGGTGCATCTGAAGAAGATTAAAGTCACAATGGCCAGATTTGCATACTTCCTCTAGGAAGCTCTAAATTATGGCACCGCCCTTTTGAGATTTCCCATATAAATAAACCATCATCTCATTAGGGGTGGGGCATCCTCTCTCACCCACTAAGACTAAGACTACCAAGACTATAGATTACTGACCAAGGTTACTGATGTCATCCATTTGCCCTTGGCACTATTGGATCAATATTAGCCAAGCAGCTATGCTTACAATCTTATTGGTTGATTATTATTTGACTCATGTTGTACCCACCCCTCATGTCTTTGCTCTATAAAACTTTCTCAGAGAAGTGAGTTCTATGGCAACCCACTTGGAACCCCTCCTGTCTGTCAGGAGCGATCCCTACTCTCCATTCCTATTCCCCAATAATTTTCCTACTCTTAACCTTTGTTGTTCCTTAGAATTCATTCTTCAACCTCAGGGAACACAAACTCGGTGTGTCTGACATCTAGTGGGTTGGGAGTCACATATTTTCCCCTATCATCATAACCTGGGTGGTGCCAGTGACAGTGGCCACAGTGCTGTCATCTCATTTGCTGCTCTTAGCTGACCTTCAGGTCTTTAGTCGAATTTTATTTCCCCTGATTTAAAGCCTGAAAGCCAGGCATGGTGTACATGTCTGTAATCCTAGCACTCTAGGAGACTGAGACAGGAGGATTACAAATTCAAGCCCAGCCTGGGCAATTTAGTAAGACCCTCTCTCAAAATAAAAAATATGAAAAGGGTTGGTGATGTTTATTAGTGCAAAGGCCCTGGGTTCAATTTCCAGCCCCCCGCCCCCCAGCCTGGAGGCTGAGGGAGCTGAGTGACAGGATGTGGCTCATCCAGCCCCATCTCGGGCAGACTGGTGAACGCTGCCTGGAGCAAGGGACCAGGGTGACAGAGAGCAGCGCTTTAGAGGATCTGGGCCATCTCCCAGCAGAGCCCCAGCTGCAACACATACCCTTCACAGCAGGAGAAAAGGCAGAGTGACAATGTGGGCAAGGAGCCAGGACAGCTGCCAGGGTCTTGGGGGATCCCAGCCCTCTGCTGCCCCCTCAGCAGCCCCAGCCCAAAGCCACTGAGGCCCTCATCAGCTGACACAGGAGGCTGTTGTACAGATGCTGGATGCTGAGGGGGGCAAGTGACCTGTCCAAAGTCACACAGTCAGGGAGCCTAGAGCTCCTCAGGGATCAGTTCTGGCTTCGAGGAAGGGAAAGAGGAAGCAAACACACGAGGTACTCCCTGTGGAGGGAGCCGTTCCCAGCCTGCCTTGCTCAGGACCTGACTTTCCATCAGTTCTCCTGTTCTCCATTGTCTACCCCCTGAGGAGCCTGTCCATATGCCCATTGCTCTGGTGGCCATTGAGGGCTCCAAGATAAGCAGTGCTCATCTTTGCCCTCACAGAACTCACAGCATGGCAGGACAGAATGGAAAGGGAAACCGAGATTATTGTTTGTTTTTTTCAGATAGTATGTAGTTCAGGCTGGACTTAAACTCATGGTGATCCTCTGGCCTCAGCCTCCTGAGTACTAGGATTACAGGCACCTGCCACCACACATGACTGATAGATTTTGAGGTACTGGGGATTGAACCCACTAAGCTCCATCTCCAGCTCATTATAAATTTTGAGTCAAGGTTTCATTAAGTCACCAAATTTCCCAGCCTGGGCTTGAACTTGAGATCATCTTGCTCAAGCCTCCCAGAATACTGGATTATGAATATTGCCACCACACTTGGCTGTATTGAAATTTTTTTTTTTTTTTTTTGGTACTGGGGATCAAACTCTGGACCTTGCGCTTTCAAGGCAGGTGGTGGAACCACTGAGCTAAATCCCTGACCCTGTATTTAAATTTTAACTGGAATTTTAAAAACTGTTCATTCCCTTGGTTAAAGGGGGTAGGGAACCAGGTGTGGTGGCACACTCCTGTAACCCCAGCCCTCTGGGAGGCTGAGGCAGGAGGGTCAAAATTCAAACCCAGTTTGGTCAATCTGGCAACTTAGTGAGACCCTCTCTCAAAATAAAAAATAAACTGGGCATGGTGGCACACACCTGCAATCCCAGCACTTGGGAGACTCAGGCAACAGGACTGCCTGAAGTCTGAGCCAGGCTGGGCTCCACAGTAGTGAGTTCAAGGCCAGCCTGGAATACCTAGTGAGAACCTGTCTCAAAAAAAAGGGTGTGGAGGTAGGGATGCAAAGGCCCTGGGTTCAATCCCCAGTATAAGAGAGAGAATCAATATAGGAGAATGAACAAAAGGAACTAGAGTGACTAAATAAATTATTAATAGCCTAGTATAGAGCTACTAAATAACTTTATCTGTTTTGGGTTTTTTTTTTTTTTTTGGTACCAGGCAGGGATCGAACTCAGGACCTTGCGCTTTCGAGGCAGGCAGCGAAACCACTGAGCTAAATCCCTGGCCTCATTAAACAACTTTAAAGAAAATTTCACTGCTGTGGGAAGTCCTGAGGACACGCAGTGTGGGGAAAGGCCGCCGCAGGGTCACAGAGAGCTGCAGACAGCCCTGAGGCCGCGCTGCAGAAACGGAACGGCGCCCGGGCGGCTCGGGCAGTGCCACGTGATGGATGTTTTTCATTTTCTCCTTTCTACTTTCCTGTAGTTTCCAGATTTTACAATGAGTATGAATTGCTTTTATAATTAGACATAAAACAAAAGACGGTGAAAGGGGGCCGGGGCTGGGCAGCTGGCCGCCCCGACCTCTGAAATCTTCCTCCTCACCAGCAGGCCAGCCAGGGCACAGGAGCCCGGGGCAGACGGCGGTGAGGGCACGGGGTTCACCAGCCACCTCCGCCACGGAGGAACCCGCGATGGGCCTCGGAAGGTCACTTGTAGGCCATAAATTTCCTGGCTGGGACGCTGCCAGGATGAACCTCTCAAGAATATTTCTTGGGCCAAGTATTTAGCTCAGTGGTTCCACCACCTGCCTTGCAAGCCCAAGGTCTCGAGTTCAATCCCCGGTACAAAGAGAAGCCATCTTCTTTGTTACTCATCTTCATCTTCTTCTCCTTCTCCTTCTCCTCCTTCCCCTTCCCCTTCCCCTTCCCCTTCTCCTCCTTCTTCTTCTTTGGAGGTTGCTGGGGTGTGAGATCTTACTATGCAGTCCAGGCTGGCCTTTGTAAGCCTAATCTTTAACTCGCCATCCTCTTGCCTCAGCCTCCTGAGTGCTGGGATTACAGGCCTGTGCCACTACTTGCCTTTGCTCCATGCTGTGTGGGAAGTGCTGAGTGCCACGGAAGGGCTGGGAAAGAGCTCTGGCCCTGTCACTGGAGCTTGGGGCTGGGCAGGCTCTCAGCATCCTCACTTGGGAACGAAGGGCTGGGCGGACTGGTCTCCTTGGGCCTTTGACCTGAGAATTCTGGGTTTCATCACTCTGGAAATGACAGCCTGAGGGCATCCTGCACCAGGGCTGGGGAAAGGACCATGGCAGGAAGCCCCAGCCTTGCCTGGGGGTCAGTGCCTCCTGCCGCCCCTTTGTGCTCACCACAGGGAGAAGCCCAGATGGAGGCCGGGCTTCCAGAGAAGGGGCTCCTCACTTGCCAGAGCTGGGTGGAGCTGGACAAGTCCCCAGGACTTCCAGCCCCAACCTCAGCCAGGACCCACCCTCCCTTCTGCCTGCCTCCTGGGCTATTTCTGCAGCAGGCCACCCCTGAACCCCACTGGCTGCCCTTTGCACACCACCGGGGTCCCCCTCTTCCAGATCCTCCAAGCTGGGGTTCAGAGAGGAAAGAGAGATTGAGGCGGTGACTCCACAGTCCTCCCTGAGCTCCAGGCCCCTTCTCAGTGAGAGGCCCTGTGCCCTGACAGCCCTTAGGCCTGCAGATGGGGCTGCAGGGGCTGGGGCAAGGCACACAGCCAGAGCACCTTGCCCCTGCGCCGTCCCATTCCTGCTGCCCACACAGCCTGTGCTCTGTCCTCACCACCGAGCCACTGAGTGAACCTGCCTCTTTGAGTGCAGAGCCAAATGACTTGCTGAAGCCACCCAGCCATGGCAGCTGGGCCAGAATGGACTCTGGGGCTGTCCTTCAAAGTGCAGGTCCATCTGGCCCCACTGGCCAGGCTGAGGGCCTGGCAATGCCCCCACCAGTTGGTGTTTGGTCCAGCCACCAACTTAGTTTTTGCCTTGTGAGGAAACCTGGGGGAGACTTTGTATCCCCGGTTCCACCCACACAGCAGGTCCCTCTCCCCTCCTCCTGCTCCAGCCACAGCAGCCTGCTAGCTTCAGGCCAAGGGAGGGGGCTGCTGACGGCGGTCCTTGGGCCACCGGGCACACCACCCAGGGAGGAAAGGCCATGAACATGCAGAGGAAAGAGCTCTTAGTGACAGGTTCCCATGACAGGACCAGAGCCGAGGGAAGAGGGACACTGGGCCCTGCCTGAGGCTGGGAAGGATGGCACAGAAGCCAGCACGGCTAGAGCCATTGTTCTCCAATGGGAACAGAGGCAAGTCATAGTGTAAGCCATGTGGGAATTTTTTTAAATGTATTTATTTTAGTAGTAATGGAGATTGAACCCAGGGGCTCTATGAGCTAACATTCACTCCCATCCCTTTTAAAAAATTTTATGTTGAGACGGTCTTGCTAAGTTGCCTAGGCTGAGCTTGAATTTCCAATCCTCCTGTCTCAGCCTCTCCAGTTGCTGGGACTGTGTGTGCCACCATGCCTAGTTCACATACAGAATCCTAAAGTAGCCACAGTAAAAGGTACAAAGAAACAGAGGGGGTTAATTTTAATAATATGTTTCATGTAACCCAACATATCTAAAATATTATCATTTCACTGGGGATTTAGCTCAGTGGTTCTGCTGCCTGCCTTGCAAGCGCAAGGACCCCAGTTAGATCCCCGGTACCAAAAAAAAATTACTTCAACCTGTAATCAAATATTTAAGGAGATTGTCTCCATCCCTTCTTTGTACTCTGGCTTTGAGATACAGGTGTATTTTTTTTTCATAAATGTTATTTTTTTGGTTTTTTTTGTTTGTTTGTTTGTTTTTTGGTACTGGGGATTAAACTTGGGACCTTGCACTTTCGAGGCAGGTGGCAGAACCACTGAGCTAAATCCCCGGCTGCAGGTATGTTTTAAATGGACAGCACATCTTGAGCTGGACCGGCCCCTTTTCCAGAGCTCAGCAGCCCTGGCTGCTGGTTTGGACAGCGAGGGGCTGGAGCATGGCGAGTGGGGCGCGGGGGTTGCTGTGAGAGGGGCCCAGGGGTGGACAGGGGTCACCTTCGATTTTACTCCTAGAGCTGCTAGAAGCCAACGGAGGTTTAAACAGGGGCAGGTGCGATCCACTGATGGCCCTAGAGGCCGGCTCTGGCTGCTGCTGGGAGCAGGTGAAATTGGTTGCCGCAGAGAACAGGTGAGGGCGAAAGTAGTCAGGATCTCCAAGAAGGACAGGAGGCCAGCACCGCAGAGCTGCAGGGAACACTGAAGAGACCACGGGGGAGGCAAGGACACAGGCACCGGACTTGCTTCCCTGTCTTCGACCAAAATTCCACCCGAGTAACCCCAACCCTGCAGCCACCTTTCTCCCAGGAAGAGATTTGTGGTAACCATTTAACAAACCTCAGAGAACCCCGCTAGAAAATGTTTGCCAAAGGCCTAGGATTGAAATATATGCTGCTCCTGTTTCTCAGAGAATCATTGTATTTCTGAGCAAGAAAGAGAAATATGTAGATTCTTAGCATCATGCAGGGACTAGGTGGTGTCTGGGGCCAGCCTGCCTGGGTGTGAACCCCTGCTGCCCCTTAACAAGCTGTGTGACTTGGGGTGAGGCCCTCAGCCCTACTGGGCTTCTGTGTCCTCATCTGTACACAGAACACCAATCATCTCTGTCTCTTTGGGTGACTGGGAAAGGTAAATGGCTTTATACCTGTACAAGTGTTAAAATGCATAGGCAGCACCCCTGACATGTTCTTTAGGGTTTTGTTTTGTTTTTGAGCCAGTGTCTCACTAAGTCTTTACATTACCCAGGCTGGGCCTGAACTTGCAGCTTCATGTTGTTCTGTTCTTAACACATGAAAACACTGAGATCTAGGATAGGAAGGGACCTGTCCAGTGTCACAGCAAATCTTAGGCACAGCAGGAAGCAGAATCCAAGTTTCTAACTCCTGCCTCTTACACAGAGCTGCCACTCAGCTGTACTGAATGGCTCTCCTTTCACTGGACGCTCAGCACCTTCACACTGTGGCTGCGTGCCTGGCCAGCAGGGTGGGGAAGTTGCTAGGTGGCAGGAGCCCCATCTCTGCAGCGTGGAGGCTCTCCAGCTTGGCAAGAAGTGGGAGGAAGGCTCAGTGCACACATAGGCACAAGCTGATTGCAGAGTAGTCAGAACAGCTAGCCTAGCTGGGTGTAGGGCTGTGTGCCTGTGATCTCAGCACTCTGGAAGGCTGAGACAAGAGAATCACAAGTTCAAACCCAGCATGGACAACTTAGCAAGAGAAATAAAACTAAGTGTGTGTGTGTGGGTGCTGTGGATGTCACTCAGTGCAAAGGCCCTAGTACTGCCAAAACAAACTAATAGAAGAAGACAAAATAAATCACAGCTGGCTGAGAACAGGACCAACCTGAGACATACCTGCGGACAGACCAACAGGACAGACCTGAGTTGGTCCTGCCCTGCCTACAGTGCTCTACGATGCAGGCAGAGGGCTTCAGCTGTCTACTCTCAGTGCTGCAGTAGCGCTGGCTACATGGTGACTGGGGAGAAGGAACCAAATGCTGTTAAGGCTGGAATGTGGCCTCCTCTTATCAGAGCCAGAGGCAAATTGGACCACATACTCTAGTCTTTCAAATAGAACTTCTCATCATAATAAAGTTATGAGAATCTGTCTCACCATATCTCACAGCCCAGTAACATTTCCAGAGAAACTTTGGGGGACCTGCAAAGGACTGAAAAGTCATTACTTTGCCAAGAAAGGTCTTTAAAACCAAACAACAAAAAGTGTTGAGAAAATTGGATATGAATGAAACCGAGCCCTTAACTCACACATGTTAGGGAGGTAGTTAGACATTAGCGGCCCTGAGGGTTGATGGGGGCCAGGGTCCAAAAGAGCATGCATTGCCAATTAATTAAAGAAAGATGTGATTGTATAATACATTTATAATCATTTCTTAGGTCTCAGGCCCAAAGTGATCCCTTAGAGCACAGTGACATCTTAAGATTACACATTGTGCACATTCCAGGCCACCTGGCCATCCAGCTCCAGAACAAGGCACACAGCATTCCCGGCTGCCATGGCCCTCAGCCCGATGAAATCAGGGAAGGAAATGTTCTTTAAAGATCGTCCTGCCTTGGGCTGGGACCTGGTTTAGATTAAGAACTTATCTTTTGTAAGTTTCTTACATGATAAAAGCCCCCGAGGAAACACTGACCATCTAATTAGGACAGGAAGACATTCTGCAATTCCTAAGTAACTCTAAGTGGAATGTTGATAAGCATCATAATCACCCCAGTTCCCCAGACCCCAAGAGTAACTCCTGGGTGCATAAAAATGTATCCTCATGCGGATGCCTTTGTGGCACTGCCACTTCTTGCTTGCAGGCGTAACTCTCTCTCCATCTACTTTGTAATACACTTCTGCACGGCCTATGTGTCTTGACTGAATTCTTTCATCAAGGACCAAGAACAGAGGACCAAGGAAGTGAGGGCTGGTTCCTCATTGCATCCAGACTTGTCTTCCTGGTAACACACACACACACACACACACACACACACACATCAACCCAAATTGGATTAAAGACTTAAATATAAGACCTGAAAATATAAAATGCACAAAGGGGACTGGGGGTATAGCTCAGTGGTAGAGCACTTGCTTAGTATGTGCAATGACCTGTGTTTGACTCCCACAAAAAGAGTATGCTATATTTGGATTTACTGCTTTGGTACTCAGAGGTGGGGGCGGGGAGCACAATACAGTAGGGCAGTAAAGTCAGGAAACATTCGGTATTGTACTGTATTCTAGAGACAGCCACTAAGGGGCGCTTTGGGGTCAGGGGCCTGGTCAGGTTAGCCTAGAACCCTGGATTTCAATGACAAAAACAATACCCAACCCTTCTCAAGGAATGTTACAGATGCTTACTGCATCCCACCCTCGAAGCTTTTATTAGAGACAATAACTACAGGTTTTGGGTCCTTTTGGTCCTTCCTCCCAAACAACCCCTCTTCCAAGAAAGAAAAACAAAAACAAATCACCATCCTGACCAGACACCCTGTCGCCTCCTGTTCCCTGCTCTCAGAGCTCCTTGGTCATTAGAATTTGGAACTGCACTGGTACCTTGTCTTTCTTGGCCTCATGACAAACAGATGCTGTAAATCCCACTCTCCTATGACCAGGTGGGGATTAGGCTCTGCGAAGCCATGGTCCCAAAGCAGACAATGACAGAATGTAGAGAGAGTTTAGAATAAACTACATTAATTAAACCCACTGACCTGCAGCTCACAGAAGCCTAGGGCTGAGCCTCAGCATTTCCTCTGTTCTCTGCCATGGTCCACATCTCTAATCCTGATCTTTCTTTCCTGCTCTTTGCAAAGGGCCATTTTTGCTTCTCCCTTGGCCCAGCTCTGTGTCTCCTGTCTGCTTCAGGTCCAGCGCCCCCCCCCCATGATGCCCATTTGCTGTCCCTCCCCCCCACCCACTTTGGATTTCTGCCTGAAGGGGTCTGGGCAAGGATTTCTCCTCTATCAGGTAGGTGACAGTGTGGCCCCTCACTGCACAGACCAGGGGACATGGGCCCCACCCTGCCTAGAACTCTCTCCTGTCTTTGGGGTGTGTGTGGGGGTCTCAGGTCTCCAACAGTACCCAAGGCTCAAGAGGCCTCCTGAGTCCTGGGAGAGCACTGGTTTTCTGGTTTTGTTTGTTCGTTTGTTTGTTTGAGAGAGGGTCTTGCTGTATAGTTCAGGCTAGCTTTGAACTCACCATGTAGCCCAGGCTGGCCTCAAATTTACAAGTCATCCACCTGCCTTAGGTGTGTGCCACCAGGCCCAGCCTGGTTTCCCGCTGAAGGCTAATCTGAGAAGTTCCGCTTCAGACTCCCAATCCCACTGGTGTGGGATTGCCAACCCCTCCGGTGTGGGATTGCCAACCCCTCCCCAGATGCAAAGGGGCCTCCTGGCCTGCAGCACCTCTTTCTGTGCCTCAGTTTCCCAAGCTCAGGCATGATGTGCTTTGCCTATGGTACAGCAGCTTTTCATGTAGCTAGTCTTTCAAAGAAGAAAAAAATAAAAAGAAACCCTTTCCTGGCCTCCAGGCTGTTTACAATGGCAGTTGAGCAGGAACTAAAGGGTTTTTTTTTTCTTCAGTATAGGGGCTGGAAGCCAGGGGCCCCTGCATGTTAGACAAGCGGTCTACCACTGAGCTACATGCCCCAGCCCCTTTTTAAATTTTGAAACAGGGTCTTGCTAAATTGCCCAGCCTGGCCTAGAATTTTCAATCCTCCTTCCTCAGTCTCCTGACTGGGATTACAGGTGTGTGCAGCAACTAGATTCTGAGCTAAAAAAAGGAAATCCTCTACCTGGAAGCCCTGGAGGGTCCTTCCCTCCCCTCCCTTTTTCTCCTCTCCTTACAGGGTGACAGGAAGGCTTTTTTAGTGACACCTTCTGCTCACGATGCCACTTACTTGAAGTCCTTCTGCCTTCCCCACTTCCAGGAACAGCACCTGGGTGATGGCCGAGGACCCTAGGAACCTGGGCTGGACAGTATCGTCACCCCAGCCGTGGCTGTTCCTGTCTCCTCCACCTGGCTGCTCACAGCTATGGCAGGTGAGCAGATGCCAGGCCCATCTCCAATTTCCCACGCCCGAGACCCTCCTAGTGGGTGACACCCAGGCCAGGTGTCCAGCTTCTCTGCTCAGCCCTGGACAGGGGCTTCAGGGCCAGGGCTCCAGGATCACGCCCCACACTCAGGACACAGACACACAGCTGCCCATGGGTTACAGGGACGGCAGGGCACAGGGCAATAAGGCCCAGAGTGACGGTGACCATCCTGGGGGCTCCAGAGAGGCCCGTCTTGCTCCTGGCTAGAGGCCAAGGTAGTAATGTACACCCATCATCCTTCCAGAGTCCAGAAGAAGCCAGGGTCTGTGTGGGATTTTCTGGCTCTGGCCCATTGGCTTAGGAAAGTGTTAGGTCCACCCTAGGGCACACAGTGCCCTGGAGCATTCATGCATTCATTCAATATTTTTTTTTTTCAGCACTGGGGAAGGAACCCATTGAGCTACATCTTCAGCTTTTTAAAAAAATTTTATTTTGAGACAATGTCATGTCAATTTCCCTGGGAAGGACTCAAAACTTGCAGTCCTCCTGTCTCAGCCTGCTGGGATTGTAGACATGTGCTCAGCTTCAACAAATATTTATTCAGAGCCAAGCTCTGGGTTAAAGAGAAACAATGAAAAGGATGACATGTAAATACATGGTTGCATGGGACTCCAAGAGCCAAAAAATGCAATGGGGTGAGTTAGAGGCCAGGAGGCAGGCATGGCCTCTGGAGAGGATGCCTGAGCAGAGAGCTAGCTCATGAGGAGTTATGCTGGGAGGCCACAGAGCAAAAGGGAGGGACATCAAGGAGAGGCCAGCCAGACACCAAGCAAAAGGAGAAGCTGAGTCATGAAGGACTGCCTGACAGATGGGGAAACTGAGGCATAGAACCAACTATTGCATAAGGCTCTGCAGCCAGTTGAGTGCTGCCTTTCTAACTGCTGCTTACTTCAGCCCTTCACTGGAATGGTCCATAGCCACCATGTGCAGGTGGCATGTCTGCCCGAGGGTGTCCCAGGGTAGGGACTGTGTCATATACCCAGAGGCCCTGTGAGCCTTGATAGATGTGGGTGGACTAGACCTGGGCACCTCGGGCATGGAGGCTGGTCCTGGCCAGAGCTCAGACACTGCCTGAGGCTGTGCGCCTCCTGAGTACTCGAAGGACAGGCAGGGGGTCAGGCTGGCCACAGCTGCACTTCCTCAATACCCGTTGTGCTTTCTGGTCCTCACTTCTCGCTGTACTAAGAGCACAGTGTGCCCCTAGAGGGGCAGCTCCTCACATAGCAGGGTTCACCTCTAATTTGCACCCTTCTTGCTCAGCACTAGGTCAGAGCGATCTGGTGCCAGCGCAGGATGTCCTCACACTGCAGAGGCTTCCACTTGCCAGCTTACCTGTCTACCTTGCCAGTGCCTTCGAGGAGAAAACCCACCCCAAAGCAAGGAGCTGTCAACCACAGGTCAAGATTTTCTGAGAGCCTGGCCAGGGGAAGTACATGGAGGGCTTGGGCCTCCCAAGGCTGCTTTATCAGCCCTCACAGAGGGCCAGAAACCACAGGTGCAGGATGTGGCAGGTGTGAACAGGAGAGGAAGCGCATGGCCCGCAGCATCACAGGTGACATCCCGCCTCTCTTGGTGTCACAGCACCCCCACTATGACGAGGGGAACCTGAGGCAGAGGAGGAGCCTGTTCCGACAATATCAAAACATCCTTCCCAAAATAATGGGTATAGCCATTGTTAGCGTTGCGCACACCTGTGATCCCAGCACTCTACACTCAGGAGGCTGAGGGAGGAGGACCAGAGGGAGTTCAAGGCCAGCCTGGGCTACCTAGTGAGAACTCGGCTCAAACAAACAAGATCAAAAATGAAATAATAGTTGCCGGCTGCAGGGCACATCAGAATTCCAGAGACTTAGGATTCCAGGTCTGGAATTTTCAGTCCTCTGAGGGCTGGGAATACAGGCGTGTGCCACCACGCCCAGCTACTGTAAACTGGTCTCCACGGGATGGAGAACTCTGCATGCCCCTGGAGGTCAGAAACTGACAGCAGAGAATCCTGAAGCTGAGGGAGTCAGACACCCCACGGACTGACGGCACCCCTTCCCCCTGCTTTCCTTCCCTGAGGCAAAAATGCCAGTCCTCAGAGATGCAGGTCTTCTGCCCTGGCTTTGAGATGGGCCTGAAAACCTTCCCACACTGACAAGCTTAGCTCTTTCATCTGAGCGATTGATTTCTCTGACCAGGGAGCAGGCAGAAATCTCCATGCCTCTGCCTCCTGGTGACCTCAGCCAACAGGGAGTGGGAGCAGTGGCCCCAAGGAGGGAGGGGACAGGAGCAGGGAAGGCCGATGAGGGCGTGCCCTACCCCACTGCCTACCCTGGACAAGCTAAGAAAAGCTCCGAGGGAGAAAAACCACGAGCCCACGAGCCGAGCAGCTGCTCCCACGGTGCGCCCCAGGCCTTTCCTTCCCAGCCGGCTGTCCCGGGCAGATTAGCACGGCCGGGCGGAAAAGCAGGCCCAACCGGGCAGGGCTGCCGCTGAGTCAGCGCCCTACCTGTCAGGAAGGCATTTATAAAAATTGACACCTCCCCCAACCACTGTCCCCAGCCACAGCCGGGCAGCCTCCAGCCCCTCCCCCGCCTCCCGTGCCTCCTTGGTCTC
>NW_004624740.1:33041618-33053585 GCF_000247695.1 Heterocephalus glaber | reverse complement strand
GGGGGGGGGGGGGGGGGGGGGGGGCGTGCATGCGTTGCAATCATGGAGGCATCCTGGAGGTGCGGGCCCTTCGCCAAGCTGTGAGGGGTGAACCCGAAAGTGCCTCCACCCGAGAGCGCCAAGGCCGGGGCGCTAGGGGCTATGCACTTCACGCCCAGAGCACCGCAGCCAGCGACTGTAGAGCCCGCCCTCAGGACGCGGGAGCAAAGCTTTGGTAGATCCTGTGAAGAAACCCTGAAAAAAGACTGAGTATCCGGGGAAGGAGGTCAGGAAATGAGAGGAGGGTTAAATAACGCAGTCCCGGAGAGAGGCGGAGAAACGCCTGGGGCAGTCGGGGAGACTAGGATTGCAAAGAGGGTTTAGAAATCAAACCTATTTGGGAGAGAGAATTGACGAGGCTGGAGGATTGGAAAGAAATAGGAAGGATGGAGTCATTTAGTGAATGACAAAGTGGACATCTCTTAAGAACAGACTTTTATAAAACAGAAAACCGTTGTTCATCTGGAAAGATACAACGTTGAGTCGTATGTTGCATGCACTACATGCAGAGGCAAGTTCCAAATGGATCAAAGATTAAAATATAGAACATGAAACCAGGTTTCAGAAGAAACCTAGGCGTGGTGGCCCAGGCTGGTAGTGATAGGTAAGTTAATTAGATATCTTGGAGGCAGCTAGAGCGTCTCTCAAGGAGCCTAGACCGCTAGGAGCCAACAAGGAGAACAATTGAGGCACCTTCACTGGTTACCATTACAAAAAGAAAAGAGGCACTACTTCCCCTAGAGATGGAGGGCAGTGACTGATATTCTAAATGGGGAAATCCCTTGTATGAGACTTGTTTTCCAATTTGCTCCCCATGTAATCACTATTACCTGGGTGATCTTATTGGTTGGTCGTGATTTTGACCCACCTCATGCACACCTTGTAATTTTTGCATTGGGTCTTATAGTTTTGTCCCACTTTGTACCTGCCTCACCTCATGGCTTTGCTGTATAAAGCAACTTTGAAAAGTGGGGTGGGTGGGCAACCCACTTTCCAGGCCCCTTTCTGTCTCTCTTAGACAGAAGCTTTCTTTCTCTCAATAAGTTTTTCCTACTCTTAACCTCCATTGTTCCTAGAATTCATTCTTCAATTTTAAAGAACACAAACTCGAGTTTCAGATATCTAGCAGATTTGGGAGTTGCATCTATTCCCCTTATATCACCAGCACTTAGGAGGCTAGAGGCAGAAGGATCTCCGAGAGTTCATGACCAGCCTGAGCTAGATAGTAAGTTCAAGGACAACCTGAACTACACAGCAAGACCCTGTCTCAAAAACAAAACACAGGGCAGGGGATTTAGCTCAGTGGTTCTGCCACCTACCTCGCAAGTGCAAGGTCCTGAGTTCCATGCCCGGAACCAAAAAAAAAACCCACATAATAATAATAATTGATTTTAAAGTAATGTCAGAAAAAAACATGGAAGAATTATTTTATAACCTTGAAAGGAGAAAGTTCTTGCTAATTATGACTAAAATCCAGATGCTAAGAAAGATAAATTTTACTATATCAGTATCAAAAACTTTTGCACAGAAAAATATAAGCAAAATCAAAAGACAAACCATGGAGAAAATATATCACAGGTAAAGGGTTAATTTCACTAATAGATGAAGATGCCTAGGATATACAAAGAAAAAGACCAACAACCCAGGAGGGAACACAAACTCCTAGAAAAAATAGAGATAGCTGCTAAACATATGAAAATACAGTGGATCCTTGACTTACAAAATCAATTTATTTGTAAGGGCTGGTTGTAACTCAAGTTGGTCAATTGAAGGCTCCTCTACAAAGCCTTCAAAATCTCTCTCCTGTTTACAGAACATTTGTCTCAGTGTCCTTAGAGAGATATTGGCCCAGGATTTCTCAATTAACCCCACACAGGAAAGGATGCTGTAATGTTCCTTCCCGAACTCACTAAGAGTTAAATCTGTAGGGCCGGGGATTTAGCTCAGCGGTTTCACCGCCTGCTGCACAAGCTCAAGGACCCGAGTTTGATCCCCGGTACCAAAAAAAAAAAAAAAGAGTTAAATCTGTATCTGAGACCATCTGGAAGCACAAGCAGTCAGCATTCAGGTTGTAACTCAAGACTTTGGTGGTAAGTTACAACTAAAATTTCAGTCATAACCGAAGCTGTTTGTATCTCAGGCCAGTCATAACTCGTGTCCACTGTATACTCGATTTCACTCACAATATTAAAAATTCAGATTAAAACAGTACTAGGATACCATTTCTTACCTATCCAATATTTTAAGTCCAAAAGATTAACACAGTCTCTTGATAAAACTGGGAGAAAAGGCAATTGTTCTCAAAATTATAAAAGCATTTACTCTTTGATCCAGGAAATTCTGTGAATTGATCCTATAAATATAAATGCACAAATATGTACAGGGTTACTCATTGCAGCATTGAGGTATTGCAAGAAGAGTGGAAACCACTCATGAACCCATCAATAGAGGACTGAATAAATAAACAATGATCCATCCACATAACACAGCACTATGCAGCCATAAATAGGAAGCTCCAAGATGTATTAAGTAACAAAAGCAAGGTACTAAAAGTATATCTAATACATAGAGTGTCAAAATTGTAATGTGTATATCTAGATAATGTATATGATAAAAGATACAAATAAGGACATTTTCTTGTTTCAGCTCCAACAAACATAAAGTTACTTTATCTAAATGTCACCTAGGGGTATGGTTTGGATTTGAAATGTCCCCCAAAGGCCTGTGTGCTAAAGTTTTGGTTTCCAGACTGGTGTGCTCGGGAGGTGGTGGAAAGTTGAAGAGGTGGAGCACAGTGGGAGGCCTTTCGGTCATCGAGAATGTGCCTCTGAAGACTAGTGGGCCCCAAGCCCGTCCTCTTCCTCTCTTTGCTGCCTGGGTGCTGTGAGGTGAGCAGCTTGCTCCATAACACGCTTCCCACCATGATACACTACCTTACTACAGGCCCAAAAGCAGTGGGGCCAATAAACCATGGACTGGAACTTCCAAAACGGTGAGCCAAAATAAGCATTTTCTAGTATAAGTTTATTATAATCTGACTAGCAAAAAAAAAAGTAATTACATATGGCAATGGGAAGACATATGTAGACAGAAGCAAAAAAAAGAGAAAGCATTCACAGTGTATCCCCATTTATATTGTTTAATTTTGTACCATATGGATATACTAAAATGTCATGCCTGGGGCCCTAGTTTAACCAACTGAGAGGTAGGAGGGATGTGAGTTGAGAGATGTGCAGGTGTTATAAACAGAGAAAACAGGAGCGTGCGGGTGAAAATAATGAATTGGTTCAGTTTGGGATAGATAAGTTTGAAGTGCCTCCATGTTGTTGGGGAAAAATGTTCTGAGAAACTCTGAGGAGAATCAGGGCTAGAGATGTGGAAATCATTAGTGTATCAGTAGGAGTTTACACTAGATGGCTGGAGGACTCCACCCAAGGACAGACCCCCAGGGTGCCTGTGTTTGAAGAGTGTACACAGGTGATAGCCCTGAAACTGCTCGGGTAGTTTGGGAGAGGAGTGGGGTCTGTTAGGTTGGCCTAAGTCTGTTTCTGTACTTGGGTGATAAAATTTGGCAACAGGATGCCTCCTTAGGTAATGAACTGCAATCTAACTCAGTATGCAAACAAGCTGAAAACTAACTTAAGTCTGTCTTTTCATGTAACAGAAAGCTGAGTCTCAGCCAATCACAGCAGTCAGCATCAGCTAATCACAGGCACCAACTGATCAGACAGACCATGTCCATGTAAGGCAAATAGCTCCTCATACCATGCTCATATAAGGCAAATGCCAATTGCAGCTAATCAGGATTTTTCTGCAGGTCACTTCCTTTTTTCTAGCTATAAATATAACCTGCACTGTGTGTGGTCAGGCAAAGCATTCCAAACCAACTTCAGTCTGGAATGCTGCTGGGTTCCAGAACCATTTTCTTGCTCAAATAAACTCTGTTAAATTAACTCATCTCAGATTCTTTTTAACAAACTGGTCAAATGTTCCAGGTCAAAACAGCACTCTCTTGCATTTAACTATGAGGGTCCTTGGTTTCCTTTGCCAAAGTAATTTTGAGGAGGTATGAGAGCAGAAACTAGACTGAGGAAGTGAAGTCATATGTAGAATCCTCTTCCAAGAAACTAGCCAAAAAGGAGAAAGAGGGGGAGGAGGGAGAGGAGGAGGAAGGGGAAGAGAGGAAGGAGGAGGAGGAGGAAGAGGAAAAGAAGAAGAGAAAGAAAATAGTTGAGAAAAGAAAAAGACAATAGTTACAAGGAATAGGGAGTCTCAATTCAGCTGTTTCTTGAACGTCCTGTTTAAACATCATGTTTTAATTAAAAAACTCCCAGATAATCCTTCCCCACCACAACCACCACCACTTATTATTATCCATCCTAGGCTCAGAAGAAATCTTGGATTGAACTCTTACATCTAAATTTCTGCCTAGGCCATTGCTATGGGGAAAAAAACAGTCATGGGCTTGGGGATTTCATTCTAGAAAGGGAGCTCTTGGACTCGCATGAACAGTGCTTCCTGACAAGGGAACAAGGAGCTGAGGAAGCTGTGTTCACAGTCTGTGGCTCTGAAGTTTCTCCTTTGGAAAGGGCGATGAGTGCTTATATCTGGTCCTGGACCTGTAGAGTTATACAGCTCCCAATGGCCAGAGACTCTCAACCCCTGTGGTGGCTTTTTACTGTGTCAACAAGCTAAACTGGAACTAAGTTTCCCCAAATTCCCTCTTTGCATATTCTGGGTGAAGGCAGCCAACTGAAAAATCTACATGAGATTTGGTAAGGGTTGAGGAGTAAAACAGCAACCATCACACATGGAAGACTGGCTTAAGGTACCCATGTTGTTCAGTGCACACACATTCTTGCTGACCTGCAGTCTCAGCTTGTTGGATGGGGCAATAATTCTCTTGAAGATCCTATAGCTACCATCATCTCTCCTCCTTCAGGGTCTTTCAAGCTGGGCCAGGTGTGACCAAGTGCAGTAAAAAGCATCAGCTTCTTCAGCAAGTTACCCACAATACTGAGGATGGATCCAGGAAAGAGATGGCTGTGGGTAGCAATTTAGCCCTGGGTGTCCTGTCTCAGTCACTTTTCTCATGGCTAGGACAAGATATCCAACACCCACAACTTCTTAGAGGAGAGGCTTATCTTGGCTCTTGGTTACAGTCCTTGGTCAGCAGGCTCCAAGGCTGAAACTGCAAGGTAGAAGGGCCTGGAAGAAGAAAGCTGCCCATCTGTCCTAGCAGCCAGGAGCCAGACAGGGAAGGGAGGAGCTTGCGGGGAGATATACCCTTCCTGGTGAAGCCCCCAGAGGCTCAGCTTTTCTGACGAGGCTTCTTCTAACAGCACACCCTCGTGAGCCAATCACCTTCCAAAACTCCCACCTCTGATCACATACGGCTTTGGGGGGACATTCTAACCCTAAACCATAAAAGGCTACAAATGCCCACCAATCAAAGAGCAGATAAACTGTGGTATACCCAAAAAATGAAACATTACTCGGCAATAAAAACAAATGAACTATTGATTCATGCTACAACATAGATGAACATCAACACAACTACACCGAGTGAAAGATGCCAGAATTTTACTTCCCTCCAGACCACGGGCATCAGGGGAAATGTAGTTTTTATTCCACCGTGGGAAATCATTAAGTCCTGAATTGAAAGATGTTTTTCCTGTTAAAAGGTAAAGATGCAGGGCAGGCATGAAGGCCCCACTCAGGAGCCTGAACCAGGAGGAGCGCTACAAGTTTGAGGCCATCCCGGGCTACATAGTGAGTTGAAGATCAGCTGAACTACATAGCAAGACCCTGTCTCAAAGTGGCTGAGTCTCCAGGAATCATTTAATCTATTCTAAATATAAATCATTCAATCTGGTTCTGGATACAAAAAGGTTTTGAAAGCCTCAGAGACTTCAGTGGAACTTTTTAGACCTCATTGAATGCAGAGGTGCAACTCCTGCTTACGCAGTTTGCCTTTCATACAGATTAAGAACAAGTGTGATTCGCATAGACAGTATTTTGTCAGTTTAGGATCATTCACTGTCTAGGTATGTAATAGTCTCAAGAAAAAGCTTGGGTCTCTCTCTCTCTCTCTGCTCTCTCTCTCTCTCTGCTCTCTGGTTTTTGCTTTTGTTTTTGAGAATGCGAATGTCACCAGCCTTATTTGTTCAGCTTCTTAGGCAAAAACAGTTCTTAGACACTGCTACTGCAGAAAATGTATCACAACTAGTTGAGGCAGGAGAATCACCACAAGTTCGAGGCCAGCCTGGGCTACACAATGAGTTCAAAGCCACTCTGAACCACATAACAAGATCCTGTCTCAAAAAAAAAAGAATCCTAACAAGGCATGGTGGTGCACAGTTATAATCCTGTCTCAAAAACAAAACAAGGACCCAAGTTGAGGCAGGAGAATCACCACAAGTTCGAGGCCAGCCTGGACTACACAATGAGTTCAAAGCCACTCTGAACCACATAACAAGATCCTGTCTCAAAAAAAAAAAAAGAGGGGCCTGGGATTTAGCTCAGTGGTTCTGCCGCCTGCCTTGCAAGCACAAGGACCCAAGTTCAATCCCCGGTACCAAAAAAACCAAACAAACAAACAAAGAGATAAGAAAATATATCACAGCTAATGAGATGCAGGCAGAGTTGCTTACTTGAGAGCCTCAAAAATCCGACGAAGCTGGGCATAAAGTTGCAAGCCTGTAATCCCAGCACTCTGTGAAACTGGGACGTAAGGATCAGAAATTCAAGCCCAATTTAGGCAATTTAGTGACTTAGTGAGATTATGTCTAAAAATTCTAAAAATAAACACTAAATTTAAAAGGCTAGGGATGTAGTTCAGTGCAAAGGCTCTGGATTCAATCCCCAGGACCCACCCCTGTCCCCAACAAATCCTGACAGAAGTATAACAGAGACTTAGAGGCTGCCTTTGCTGAAAAGCACTGACTCTTCAGTTGGATCTGCAGATGCCAATGAGTAACTCAAAGCAGAATGGAGTTGACATCTCTGCCTTTCTCTTACATGTTCTCCTTTTTTACTTTAAACTTTGGGTCAGATTCGTCCTCAGCTCTGCATGTAGGCATGTTAATGACTTCAGGAATGTCTATTGAAAAACTGGCCCTAATCCTATGATATCCCTTCAAGACTGAGAACACTAAGAGTAATTAAGTATTTTCAAGATTTGTGTGGACATTCATTTGCCAATTTTTACATCCTATTACTGACCCAAGTGCCTAGAAGTCTCCAGTCAACACCCTAAACCTCCAATCACCTTGGGCTGAGGAGCAGCAAAGCCTCATGGACAGATCATCCTACAATGAAATCACCCCCAGAGCAAGAGCAATTGTATCATGAGAACTGGACTTCCCTTTCAAGCCCCAAGAACTTTGGAGCCACCTTGCAGAACCAGAACTGAGATAATCATAAACCAGATGGTAGCCTACTCCCGGAAACCTGATACAAAGCTTGTTCCTTCCTTTTACTAATGGGGTAACCTGAGCTCTCCCTCTCTCTCTCTGTCAGTAGTGTCCCCTCTTTCTTTGAGATAAAAACTCCCAATTGAAACCTTCACCTGTTCTCCACTCTTGGCCTTGTTTCATTCCTATTGTCACGGAGTCAGAAGAGCCCATGTCCAGTGTCAAAAGGTCTAGGGATATACTCAGTGGTAGAGCACTTGCCTAGCATACACAAGACCTTGGATTTGACCCCCAGTGCTACAATAAATAAACAGCCAATCTCATGACTTTTACCTGGAAAACACCCCAA
This sequence comes from Heterocephalus glaber, assembly GCF_000247695.1. The sequence continues at coordinate 33,045,782 of NW_004624740.1, read as the reverse complement.
AATATCTGTTACATGACCTGCCACTGAAATAAAAACGTAACTGGAAAAAAATGCCAGACCCCCCCCCCCCGCCAAATGCATTCTGTACAATTCTATTTACATTTATAGGAAATGTAAACTAATGCATGGTAACAAAAAGCAAATGGTGAGGAATGTACCAGCACAAAAGAAAAGCAGTGATACAAATTGTGAACTTTAAGGAAAGCTATCTGGGCGTGGTGGTGCACACCTGTAATACCAGCACTCTGGGAAGCTGAGGCAGGAGGACTGTTATTTCAAGCCCAGCCTGGGCCACTTAGAGGGACTGTGACTCAAAATTTTAAACAAAAAAAGGTCTGGCGGTGTAGCTCACTGTGAAGACTCTGGATTCAATCCCCAATAAAAAAAAAAAGAAAGAAAGAAAGAAAAATCCCTGAATCTCCAAAAAGGATCCTAAGTAGTTAACTGAGCCTAAATTCAAAATGCAGCCTAGTAGCCATTTGCCAACTAGGGTCACACAACGCACTGTTATGTTTTTGGAGGACCACAGACTGAACTTTGGGCCCTTGCCCAGGAATGTTCTAGACCTAAGTGCCAAGATAAACCAGCCTCCAGAAAGTTCTATTTCACAACCTGGACCTGACCATTGCTGTGTGACCTGCTGTCAAATTTAAGTATCAACCAGTCCAGACCCAGCACTCCCACTTTTGCATTCCTCATTTGCATAGTGGACAGGAATGGAAACCTGACAGGAACTTTCTCTGCATAAAGCAGCCTCTCTCTTTGTCCATTTTGAGCCCATTTTCTCTCTCCCCAGTTTGCAAACTGCTGGTTGAAATAAAGCCTCTCTTTGTCTTAAATTCTTTTCTCATGAATTTTTGTTGACAAAAAAGTACTGGAGAAAATGGATCTGTTCATTACCTCAATTGCAGTGACGTTTTCACTGATATATATATATATATACAGATCAAATTATATGCTTTATTGCAGTTTACTATATGTCAATCATACTCAATAAAGCTGCTAAATATTTTTTATATTAGGAATAAAAGAAGCGGGCCATGATGTGCTGATTCACGCGGCAAAGGTCCTTCCACCCTCTCTGGTGTCCTCCCCCCATGCCCCCATGCTTCCGACGAGAACAGGACCGTGAAGGTTGGCTCAACACTGTGTTCTGACCACTGAAGCAGGGACAAGGAGATTCCAGACGCTGGAACCTGACACCCTTGACCCAACACTTGCTATTGCCAGCTTCTATTCTTCCTCAACTGAGAAAACCAAACCTGTACTTGGTGAAGTCACTCTAATTTGGACTCTTGGTTCACACATCCAAACACAAATCCGAATGGGAACAGTTCACTTTGTATCTCAACATCTCATTTGTCATTTAAAGGTTTTGCTCTGTGCGTGTGCGTGTGCGTGTGTGGTAATAGGGATTGAACCCACGGCCTTCACACAGAGCTACATCTCCAGACCTTTTTAGTTTTAGTTTCCTTCCAAACAGGTTCTTACTAATTTGCCAAGGCTGAGCTACAATTCATGATCCTCCTGCCTCAGGCTCCTAAAGTGCTGGAAGCACAGGTGTGTGTAACCACATCTGGCTTGCTTTACATTTTTACAACTATTCTATTACTTATGTATACTCAAATAGTTTTTTTGTTTACAATTGTTTCTTTCAACCCAATTCCTCCTGCCTTCAGTGTTCCTTGTTTTCCCTTACTGAATACACCTTTTTCTTTTGGGTTTTTTTTTCTGAGACAGGGTCTCACTTTGTAGTTCAGGCTGTCTTTGAACTCACTTTATAGCCCAAGCTGGCAATGAACTCATGGCAATCCTCCTGCCTCAGTCTCCCAAGTGCTGAGATTACAGGTCTGCACCACCATACCCAGCCTGAATACACCCTTTAATAGATATTTTTTGTTGAGACTGGATAACAAACTCTGTTAATCTTTATGTGTGTTTTGTTCTTTTTTTCTTATCACTGTATTTTTCCCTCACTTCAATATAGGCTTCTATGTTATCTGTAATTTTCCTTTTTTTGTTGCTGTTTTTATGTTTGTTTGTTTGTTTGTTTGTTTGTTTCTGAGACAAGGTCTCACCATGTAGTGCAGGCTGGACTTGAGCTCACCATGTAGCCCAGGCTGGCCTCGAACTCACAGCAATCTTCCTGCCTTGGACTTCCAAGTGTTCGGATTACAGGTGTGCACCACCATTTCTGGGTGTTATCTGTAATTTCTCATCAGCACCTTGAAGATATTACTCTATTATATTTTGTTATCTATTTTCCCTGGTAAAAAGTCCTGCCAGGTGTAGTGGTGCATGCCTGTAATCCCAGCACTCAGGAGGCTGAGGCAAAAGGATAGCCATGAGTTCAAGGCCAGACTGGACTATATGGTGAGCTCAAGGCCAGCCTGAGCTACACAGTGAGACCCTGTCTTAAAAAAACAAAAACAAAAAATTACTTAGTTTTTTGTTTGTAGGTAATCTGTACTTTCTATTTAAGACTTTTCCTTTTCAATTCTGTTTTTACAGCCATTGATATGTCTTTGATGCTGCCTCATTGGGATTCCCTCTATTGTCTTTTAGAACTCCTGCTCAGTCACTCCTCCACATTTATTATTCTTTCATTTGAAAATATCTTGTGATTCATTGTTCTCAGTCTGTGGTTAACACCATAAATCAAAGCTTTTCTGGTTCATTCAGTTTAATTGCTGCATAATATTTCACTGCATGAAATATCAAAATATGTTTATCCATTCCACTATAGACAGAATTTGGGTTACTTCCAGTTTGAGGGAACTGGGAATTGTGTAGCTGTGAATGTATATTTTAGTAATCAGGTATGCACCATTCCACTGAATAACCACCAAGAAGAAAGATTGCTAAGTTGTGTATGATGCTCAGTTGTACTCGCCAGCAGTGTATGTGAGTTTCTTCACATTCTGGCCCATGCTGGTATCAACTGTCTTGTTCACTTTGACAATTTTGATGTGAGTATAGTGGTATTGTGTGGTGGTTTTAATTTGTATTTCCCTGATGACCAATGGAATTAAATATTTTTTCATATGCTTATTTTCTATGTTCATATTTTCTTTTCCTAGTGCCTATTTAAGTCTTTTGCCCATTTTAAAAATTCATTTTGTATTTTTCTTACCGAGATGTAGGAGTTCCTACATCTTCTAGCTACAAGTCCATCGTCATATATAAGTATTGTTAATATTTTCTTCCACTTTATTTCACGTTATTGTTTACTGTTTCATTCTCTTAAGGTTGCATCTTGCTGAAAAGAAAGTTCTCAATTTTAATTAACTTAGTTAAGTTTTCAATGTAATCCAATTGCATTTTTTTTTTTTATTTTTTTTCATTGCTGGGGATTAAACCCAGGACCTCGAGCATACCAGGCAAGTGCTCTACCACCAAGCTACAGCACCGGCTGCATTTTTTCTTTTTAAATGTTTTTCTCTTTCAAATCTTTTTAAAAATAAAAACAGAACAACACTTCATAACAAAATAATAAGATTAACAATAGTTAATACATTGTATACTATTATCTTTTTTTTTTTTCCAGTACTGGGGATCAAACTCAGGACCTTGCACTTACGAGGCAGGTGCAATGCCACTGAGGTAAATCCATAACCTGTGTATTGTTATCTTGAAAGTAGTTATTCAGATACAAAAAAAAATTCTATTACAAAGAAGAAACAAACAGATGATAGCACAAAACTTTCTTTTCAATGGACTGTAGAAACTACTAGTATAAATGTTTATATTTTATCAAAATATTTTCTCATTCTTATTTATTTTCTTGTTGTTGTTATTTTGAGATAGGATCCCATTTTATAGTTCAGGCTGGCCTTAACTTCACTGTGTAACAACCCAAGCTGTCTTCTGACTCACAGCAACCCTCCTGCCTCAGCCTCCTGAGTGCTGTGATCATAGGCATGCACCACAACACTCAGCAATTTTCTCATTCTTCACAGGACCATTTAGTCTACTCCATATTATTCCAAGAGGAAGTATGACTGTATATTTCTAACTTTATATGTTTAGTATTTTATCTATAATAAAAGATATATAACAAACTCTCTGGGAAAAGAAAGAAACACTAAATCCTAGTTGTAAAACAAAGGGTGTCCTTGCGCTTGCGCAGCAGGCAGCGAAACCACTGAGCTAAATCCCCGGCCC
>NW_004624740.1:33007289-33022795 GCF_000247695.1 Heterocephalus glaber | reverse complement strand
GCTGGTGGGAGTGAAGACTGGTACAACTAGAGACATTTATAGCTAAATGGATGCATATTGAGGCCATACTCTTAAGTGAAATAAATAGGACATACCTGTGTAAATACTGAATAGTTTCTCCAGTGTGAGAAACTGAAGGTGTAAATAAGGATTTAGATGAATAATTGATAATTTGAAATAAGAAGAAATGGTTCAAAGGGGTAGGGGAAGTGGGAGGGGAAGGGGAAAGGAAAGAAGGGAAAGGAAAAATTATGAGAAAAGAAAACAATAGAAACAAAGTCTATGTAAATAGGGAAAGGTGGAGGGGATGAAGGGTGCGCAGGTAATGGGGGAAAAATAAGAACCAAGATACATCATGTACAGGTACAAGCACCCAATGATAAATGTAAAGATACTGTATACCTAAAATGTACCAATAAAAGAATTTAAACAAAAAAAGAATTGCTTTTATATAGCTCAGTATATATTCAAGTTATGTAAATTTTACTTTGTCGGGAAAAGAATGTATTCTTCAGTAATTGGATGTGATATTTTACATATTAATATGCCCATTAAATTAATCAATTGTTATTAAACAAAAATAAAGCCTAGCTAGAAAGGCAAATTACCATCATGAACTGATGCTACAAACTCAGATCATTCATTAATGCCTAGAAAAGTACTGTCCACTAGAATTTTCCAGTTATGGTAATGTTCTACATACACACCACCTAATATGGTTGTGTCTTATTTACTTTTCTTATTGCTAAGACAAAACACTCAATACCCAAAATTAAAAGAGGAAAGGTTAGCTCACAGTTTGTAGAGTTTTCAGTCCATAATCAGCTGGTTCTAAGACAAGGTGGCATCACAGAGGAAAAACAGTTCATGGTAGGCAGAAGGTTGCAAAGCAACAAGGGATGACCACAGCTCTTTCTATCCCTTATATCTTATCCAGTCTACTTAGGGCAGGTAGCACTCAAATCCTTGATCCTAGTGCCCTTGAGTCTAGCTTTGCATCATGAATCAATCCCAGGATCACACACTCTAGATCCAGCCACCTCTGAAAAAGCTCCACCTATGACTGCATGAGGCATTAAGGGGATATCTAGACACAAGCTATAACAGGTAGCTAATAGCTGCATGTGGCTACAGATCACTTGATCATGGCTAGTGTGACTGAGATGAATTTTTAATTCTAATTAACTTAAATTTATTATTTTTTAAATTAACTTAAATTTAGGAAGCCATTTATGGCTAGTAGCCACCCTATTGGACAGCACATCTCTAGTGCTTTCTAAATCTTCCAAATCTGTCCCATAGGGCTGGGGCATCTAAACTTAGAAGCTTGCAAAACTGAATTCATTTAAAAAATAAAATACAGAGATTTTTTTTAAAAAACCTCCATCACCTTATCAGATGAAAGAGCATTAACTTGGGCACACCTCCTTTTGGATTTGTAAAACTTTATAAAGCAGCAGGCTGTCTTTCTGTACCTGGCTTAGCCAAATATTAAAATGAGGGTTTGGGGGCTGGGGATCCATTTCAGTACTACAGCTCTTGCCTAACATATGCAAGGCCCTGGTGATAAAAGTGGGGGTAGGGTTATTCTGGATCTCCATGACAAAGCCTTTATATTTCCAACTGCCCACACACAAAGCCTCTTCTACTACCTGTTGAAGTACCTAGTTGCCCTCTTCTGTGATGTGCTAAAGTTTAAATGTCCTAGAGCAATGATAGCAAACCTATTGCACATGTGCCACAGCCCACTGTTATCATTAAAAACTCATCACTGTCCTAAAGGATGTGCCTTTTAGTTGGTCCATTATCAGAGATTTAGCAGCCTGCCTGACAGTCAGTCAAGAATTGAAATCCTATTGTTCTCAGGCCCTGTGCAACATCACCTCCTACATGAGGCTAAACGTGATGTTTCTGTGCTGTCCCCACCTCCATGAGGCATAAGACCCTCTGCTCATTCACATTCACTCAGTTTATTACTGAGCACCAACAGGCCAGGTACAGAGTTTCAGGCTCTGAGATGCATCTGTGAACAAAACAGAGAAAAACTCTGCTGTCTAAGATTTCATTGTAGTAAGAGAAACAGATAATAAACAAGTAAATTACACACTATTCCAAGATGATAAAAATGCTAGAGACAAAATGTCAGGACAAATGATTAGACTACCCAGGGAGGAACTAGGGTGAAAAGATGCAATTTTAAATGCCATGATGAAAGAGTGGCTTACTAAGAAATGTGTAAGTAAAGACCCTTAGGAGATAAAGGTATCTTGAAAAGGAGAAATACACATAGAGGATCTAGCAAGTACAAAGGCCCTGGGTATTCCAGAAGGCAAGTATGACTGCAACAGAATGAGCAAGAGGGAGATTAGTAAGGAATTCGAACAGAGACGTCCCAAGGAGTCAGTGGTCACAGAGTCCTGTAGGCTACTACAAGAGTTTTGTTTTTACTGAGTGTGATGGGAAACTACTAGAGGGTTTTGACCACAACAAGACAGGAGTGACATTTTGGGGAAACAACTATAGGGAGACAATGAGTCAGGAGGCCACTGCAATCATCCAGGTGAGGCTGATGAGGAACTGGGCCAGACAGTGGAGAGGAGGCGGTCAGAGGTACTGAGATTCTGGAAAAAGTGATGGTCATGCAACAGGGTTTCTTATGGGTGGATGCACATGGCAAAAGAAAGGTCTCCCTCTGAGAGTGGCTGGAGGAAAGATGCTGCTCCTTGCTAAGATAGGGCATCTACAGCACCCACAATAATCTACTAAGACATTTCCACACAGTTTCTTTTCAAATAAATTTTTTAAACTTTTTATCTTATTGGTACATTTTATTGTTTGTTTGTATGTTTGGTACCAGGGATCAAACTTGGGTTCTTGTGCTTGCATAGCAGGTGGCGAAACCACTGAGCTAAATCCCTGGCCCACATTTTATTGTTTCAATGGTACATTTTAGATATTCATAATGATAACATTCATCATAGGGAATTTATACTGTATGTGTATCTTGCTTATTCTTTTATTTTTCTATTTCCCTCTCCTCCTTTCATCCTCTTTTTTCCTGCTTATTTACAAAAGCTTTGTTTCCATTTTTTCCCTTCTAGTCTCTCTTTTATTTCTTGACCCTTCCTTCCTTTCTGGCTCCTCCCCTTCTTATATGCCTCCCCATTTGAATATTTTCTTCCCATTTCCCAACATCTATTATACTTTTTGGTTCTTATTAACACTTGAAGTTTCTCACACAAGAGAAACAATGCAGTATTTCAACATGTGTGTCCAATTTATTTCACTTAGGAGTATGGTCTCAAGGTGAATCCATTTAGCTAGAAATGTCTCAAGCTCATCCTTCTTTATGGCAGAGAAGTACTTCATTGTTTTAAAAAACACATTGTTTTTTTAAAAACACATCTTTATCCACTAATCGGTTGATGGGCATTTGGGCTGTTTCCAAGATTTAACTATTACAAACTGTGCTGCTATAAACATGGGTGTCCATATATCCCTGTGGTATGATGCTTTTAATTCTTTTGGGAAGATAACAAGAAGAGGATAGCTGGGTTGAAAGGAAGCTCTAGTTTTAGATTTTTGAAGAATCTCCACTCTGATTTCCACAGCAATTGCATGAGTCTACACTCCCACCAACAATGGAGAAGAGTTCCTTTTTCCCCTCAGCCCATCCAGCATTTGTTAATCATTGATTTCTTGATAATAGCCATTTTTTCTGGGATGACATGGAATCTCAGTGTTGTTTTAATTTGCATCTCTCAAATTACCAGTAATGTTGAACATTTTTTCATATATTTATTTACCATTTCTACTTCATATGGGAAGTGTCCATTCATTTCAAACCTGCATTTTTGGGTTGGGTCTTTAAATTGGGGGGGGGTCTGATTTCTTAGTTCTTTATATACTCTAGATATTAGTCCTTTGCCTAAGGAATATCTGGTAAAATTTTTTCCAATCCTATGGCTTGTCTTTTCAATCTGTTGGTGGTTTCTTTTGCTGTGCAAAACTTTTTTAATAAGATGAGATCCCAGTTGTTTTGTTTGTGATAGTTCCGTGTGACTGGGTTTTGTTCATAAAGTCACTGCCTACATCAGTGTCTTCAAGAGTTCTACTTATTCTATCTCCCACCAGATTTAGTATTTCTGTTTTCTTTCTTTCTTTTTCTGGTACTGCGGATGGAACTCAGGTCTTTGCGCTTGTGCAGCAGGTGGCAAAACTACTAAGCTAAATCCCTGGCCCTGTTTTAATATTTAGATCTTTGATTCATTTTTATTTTAATTTAGTGCATGGTAAAAGATATGGGTCTAGTATTAATCTTTGGCATGTGGAAAACCTGTTTTTCCAATATCATTTATTAAAGAGGCTTTCTTCCAGTGAAGGTATTTAGCTCTTTTGTCAAAATAAGGTGGCTGAGTGTGTTTGGAGTTGTTTCTGATCTTCTTATCTGTTTCACTGACCCTCAGTTCTGGATTTTTTGTGAGAACCATGCTGTTTTTATCACAGTAGCTTTGTAGTAATAATTTCAAGTCAAGGATTGTGATGCCCCCTCCCTTGCCTTTGTTGCCCAGAATTGCCTTTGCTATTCTAGGTCTCTTCTGGTACCCAATTATCTTAGGATTAGTTTCACTAATCCTGTGAGATATGCTATTGGTATTTTGATCAGGATTGCATTAAATCTGTATAATAATTCTGGAAATATGGCCATTTTCACTATATTGGTTCTTCCTACCAAAGAACAAGGGATATCTTTCCATTTTCTGATATCCTCTTCAATTTCCTTTTTCAGAGTACTGTAGTTTTCAATGTAGAGGTCTTTTACTTACTCCCTTAGATTGATTCCTAGGTATTTTATGCTGTTGTGAAAGGTGTTGTTCCCCTAATTTCTCTTTGAGTGAGTTTGTTATTTGTGTACAGGAAAGCTAGTGATTGTTGAGTGTTGACTTTGTATCCAGCTATGCCAATGAATTTGGCTATTAATTCTAGAAGTATTTTGGTGAAGTTTTGGGGGTCTTCTATGTAGAGTATTGTGTCACCCGCAAATAATGATAATTTAACTTCTTCCTTTCCTAGCCTTATTCCTTTTGTTTCTTTCTCTTGTCTAATTTCTCTGGCCAATGTTTCCAGAACTATACTGAATAAGCGTGGTAACAGTTGGCCAGGGATTTAGCTCAGTGGTTCCGGTGCCTGCTTCACAAGCACAAGGACCTGAGTTCGATCCCCACTACCAAAAAAAAAAAAGCCATATATGACAAACCAACAGCCAACATCATACTAAATTGACAAAAACTAAAAGCTTATACTATAAAATCAGGAACAAGACAAGAATGTCCACTGTTATCACTCTTTTTTTTTTTTTTTGGTACTGGGGATCGAATTCAGGTCCTTGCGCTTGCGAAGCAGGCACCGGAACCACCACGCTAAATCCCCAGCCCATGTCATATATGGCTTTTATCAGATTGAGATAAGGACCATCTATTCCAATTTTCTGTAGTTTGCTTTTAATCAGAAATGGATGTTGGACTGCCAAATGCTTTTTCTTCATCCTTTGAGATGATCACATGGGTTTTGTCCTTGGCTCTGTTAATACAGTGTATTACATTTTTTAATTTGCACATGTTGAACCATTCCTGGATCCCTGGGATGAATCCTACTTGGTCATGGTATATAATCTTCTTAATGATTTGCTGCATTCTGTTTGCCAGTATCTTATGCAGGATTTTTGTGTCTTATGTTCTTTATGGAGATAGGCCTTTAGTTCTCTTTTTTGGTTGAATCTTTCTCTGGTTTTGGAATCAAGGTAATGCTTTCTTCCAGGAATGAATTTTGAAATATTGCTTCAGTTTCAATTTCATTAAAGAGTTTAAGAAGTAGCAGCATTGGGTCTTCTCTAAATTTCTTGTAGAATTCAGCAGAGAATCCATCAGGGATTTTTCTTTGTTGGTAGGTTTTTAATTAATCTTCAGTGTCATTGATGGATATTTTTATATCTTCTTGATTCAGCTTTGGTAATTCATATTTATCTGGGAATCTGTCCATTTCTCCTGTATTTTCCATCTTGTAAGAATATAGGTTCTCAAAGTTGGTATTGGTGATCTTCCAGATTTCTGCAGGATGTGTTGTGATTTCACCCTTTTCATTTCTAACTGCATGGATTTGAGTCTTTCTTTTCCTTTTTGATAAGGTTGGCTATGGGTTTGTCAATTTCATTTAATCTTTCGAAGAACCAACTCTTCATTGATTCTTTGTATTGTTGTTTTAGTCTCCATTGCATTAATTTCTGCTCTGATCTTTATAATTTCCTCCCTCGTACAAGCTTTGGGTATGACTTATTCTTCTTTTTCTAGAAACTTGAAGGGTCAACATTAGATTGTTTCTTTGAGCTCATTTTTCTGATATGGGAATTCACTGCTATAAATTTCCCTTGTAGCACTGCTTTCATTGCATCCCATAAGTTCCTGTATGTTTTACTGGCATTATTGTTTACTTGTAGAAATTGTATAATTTCTTCTTTAATTTCACCTGTGACCCATTTTAATTTAATTTCCATGTGTATATGAAGCTTTTGTGGTTTCTTTTGCCATTGATTTCCAGTTTCATTGCACTGTAGTCCAATAATATTCATGGGATAATTTCAGTTCTTTTGCATTTACTTAAGCATGTTCTATAAGCTAGTATGTGGTCTATTTTGGAAAATGTTCCAGGTGCAGCTGAGAAGAATGTGTATTCTGATGTTGTAGGATGGAATACTCTGTAGACATCTTCTAAGTCTATTTATACAAAAGTTTAGTTCAGTTATGATATTTCTTTATTGATCTCTTTGTCTGGCTGATCTATTTGTGACAGTGAGGTAGAGGTCCTCCATTACAACTGTATTAGTGCTTATTTGATTTTTCATGTCCATTAATATTTGTTTTATTCATTATTTAATATTTGGGTGTGCTGGTATTTGATGCATATATATTTATGATTGCAATCCCTTCCTCTTAGAGTGTTCCCTTTACAAGGATGTAGTGACCTTCTTTGTCTCTCTTAATGAGTTTTGGCCTGTAATCCACTTTGTTTGTAAATAGAATAGCTACCCCTCCTTTTTTCTGGATTCTTGTACCTGGGAGTATTGTTTTCCATCCTTTGACTTTCAGTCTATAAATATTTTTTTAATCAAATGTGTTTCTTATATGCAGCACATTGTTAGATGCTACTCCTTGATCCATTCTGCCAATCGGCTTCTTTTGGTTGATGAACTGAGACCATTTACATTGATGGTTATAACTGATATGTACTGACTTATCCTTGTCATGTTATTTTCCTGTTGTTGGTTCCGTTTCTTTTCCTCCCTGTTCACTTACTTGCCTTGCTTGGTGGATTCATTCTGTTATGTTTCATTGAGTTTTAGTGCTCATAATCACTTTCTAGAATGTCCTTCAGAACACTGGGAGTGCTAGTTCAGTGGTCATGAATTTCTTCAGGCGTTCTTTGTCATGGAAGTATTTTATTTTTCCATTAATTTTCAAATATAGTTTTGCAGGGTCCATCAATTTTGGTTGGAGGTTGTTTTCTTTTAGGGCTTGAAATACTTTACTCCAAGCTCTTCTTGACTTGAGGGTTTGTGTTGAGAAATCTGCTGTCATTCTGATGGGCTTTCCTTTATAGATGATTTTGTCTCTTTTCTCTAATAGCTTTAATATTTTGTTCTTATGTTGAATTATGCCTTGGTGTAGATTTTTTTTTATCATGGCTAATTGAAGTTCTATATGCCTCACTTATCTGCACGTCAAATTCTTTTTCCATGCTTGGGAAGTTTTCTGCCATTACTTCTGTGAACAGGGGGTTTTTTCTACTATCACCTGCTTTTGCATTGACTCTGATCAATCTTATGTTATTCTTGTTTGCATCATCTAGCAGCTCTTGAATTGATTTTTTGTGGTCCCTTGCTATTTTTAAGAAATATTTCTTTTTATAATCACTAACCACAATCCTGTCTTCTAGATCTAATATTCTCTCCCCACATTGGTTCATTCTGCTGCATATACTTTCAGTGGAATTTTTAATCTCCTGGATATCTGTTTAAATGTTTCATAGATTCCATTTCTTTCCTAAGCTGGATGTTCATGGTTTCCACCATTTTCCTAAGCTTCTCTATTTTTTTAATCTGTATCTACTCTAGATTCACTAAGCCATGTCTTTCATTATGGTCACCATCTCTGCAATTATATGAGGAATTATTTCTGATTTGATTTTTTTCTAGAGCCTCATTCATCTTCTTTGTTGTTTCTGCTGCTACCACTTCAGAGAGTCCAGGTGGGTGGCTTTCTAATTGTTCTACCTCATTTCCCCTTGAATTTGCCTTTGGTGCGCTGGAAGTCTGGGGTTGCATCTTGCTGAAGTAATTTCTCATTTTCTATTTTTTATTTTAATTCCTGGGTTGATGCTTATAGATTGCTTATGGCAAGTTGCTTTATTGCTGGTATATAGAACACTTAGGAAATGACTACTTCACAGAGATGTCTTCCAGGTATAGCTGGCTTTGGTGTTTTGAGTCTGTTGCAAGATCCTATCTCTCCAATTTATTTGGTATGAGAAATTGCTGCCTAATTGCTCTAGCCCCTGGTTCTTTCACCCTGCCTATAGTATTCTTTATGACCCTTAGGTAATCTCAGTCTTGGCATAGGAGGAATAACAACTGATTAAAACAATTATGTCACCTTGGCTAAAGTACTACAATCAGTAATAACAGTACCATCAAACACAGCCTAGAAAATGACAAACTGGCAACTATTAATTTGCCACCTTTAACCATGTGAACTTTATTTGTGGTTATATGACAAAATCTAAAACAAACCAGACAACTGTACACAGTAAATATGCCCTCAATATGGTGGTTTTACCCTCCAGAGAAAATTTAAAAGTGGATAGGGGAGAAAATAGAGAAATAGAAGAAAATAGATTAGAAGCAAGGCTGAAGGACAAAGGAAGAGTACATGAAGTTTGGGAAAATGGTGAAGAAGAACACAGAAGGAAGAAATAAAAACAAGAACAAAGGGCCAGGGGTTTAGTTCAGTGGTGCCACTCTTGCCTGGCAAGTGCTAGGTCCTAAGTTCAATTCCTGATACTGAGAGGAAAAAAAAAGAACAAAAGCAACAAAAAAACTAAAAACAATGTTCACACTCATATAAAAACAAGAATGAACAGTTAAGAAAAAATAAAAGAAAACAAAATAAAAAAAAAAAAGAAAAAATAATGTCCACTTCAGGTTATGTCTCTGCTATCACTGGTAGACAGAGGGGGCAGACAGAGCCCAGATCCATGTTGATTAATCCCAGAAAGCCAGCTATAAATTTACAGTGGGTTAGTGGATAATTCCAACAAACCTACACCTTTAGTTCTACTGAAGTTCAGGCTGCTTTCTGGCTTTGAGGGTGGAACCTTATTTGTTCAGCCTGTAATCCTCCATGTGCCTCTTGCCAGCTTGAATCTGGCTCCTTGATCTCCTCCAACTTGAACTTGGTTCCATGTCACCCTGACATTGTGAGCTATTAGATCAGCCAGCTCAAAGCTGCTCTGAGTTCGAAGCTCAGTTGGCCCCTCTCCAAGATGGCTACTAGCCAATGCCCCTCTCCTGGGGGACATGTGAACCCAAATAATTCACCAGCCACTGCAGTCTGCTTCATCCACTGCTCCATTCCACTGGTGTGTTTCTCTGTGGAGGCCTCTGGAGTTACCAGTAGTCACTGATTGTCTGCAGGTTCAACCTGCCCCTCCCACACAATGAGTTACAGCTCAGGAAGGATGTGCCAACTCGTCTCCTTCTTCTGCATTGAGGTCTCTCTCTTTGCTGTCCCTCTGGGCTTCAGTTCTCATTTCAAATCCTTGCTGGATCCCAGGGACCCACTTGCCTCCTTCTTCCCTTCCTCAGGTTGCTATATTCCAACATCTAGATAGCAAATCTCAGAGAGACTGTTTCTCGCAGTCCACCACTCTGCCATCTTCCCCATGTAACTCCTTCTTTTTCATTAAGTTTAAACTAGGCTCTCAAGTTATTATGTACCAGACACCTCTCCTGGTATATGAGCATTTGGTATAAAAGACATTATCAAAAACCTCAGCCATGGGTCTTGATCTCCTATGAGACAGTACAACACCCATGAGATAAGAAGGGGAGAATAAAGACAAAAAGACAGAGACTGAGAGAAGCTGGGTCTTAGGCTGATCTAAGCTGCTCTGGGCAGCAAAGACAAAGACATCAAGGACATCCAGTGTTTATTCATCACAAGTGTGGGAAGGAGGGGAGCTTGGCAGGTCTTAGGACACCTGCTTATAACAGTATAGCAAGCAGGGGCACTAACCTATATTTTACAGAAGAGAACAAACAGTTAATTCAGAGGGGAAGAATTTAGTTGGAGTCAGTTGATCTTGGCTGGAAGTGAACTCAGCCAAGCCCTGTTACTTTTAATGTAATATAGCCAAATTATGGAGGGGCAAGGAGCATGTGCCACTGATGGCCTGCTAATACTGGCCAGAGATGTCTGCTACAATTTGGTATAATATTCTTTAGCTATGCTGTAGTTTAACATTTTTCAAAATAAAAAGTGGAGGAACAACAATAAATGCCTCCCTTTGCTCCCACATCCACTCTGCAACCAATTTCTTCTGCCCCCAGTATATGTCTTGATTCTGACCCTGCCTTCTCTGTTATCACTGTTAATGTCCTAAAGTCAAATTTTAAACAGCTCCCATCTCAACTAGTCTATGTATCCCATGCTAAGCAACACTGTCAAATTGCTATCTCACCAACTACAACCTCTTGTTTATGAAAGTTCAGGTACCTGATATCCATCACACCAAATCTAGACTTTGTAATCTGGAATTCATTTCCACCTTCTTCTTCTACTTTCCCTTTAATCTCATCAACTCTCATATCTTCTCTATGCTCCATCTGGGTCTGAACTACTGTTTCCTAAACATTTAAATCACTAAGCATTTCCTTTTCTATCCCTCCACTTGGAACAGCTTCCCTTCTAATTTCATCCATCAGAATCCTACTCAACCTTCAAACTCGAGCTCAAAAGCAGTCTCCTTTAAGGAACCCAAGCCTGCTCCAGTTTCCACCTAGAAGTGATCTCTTTCCTTTGAACATCAAAAGTACACAGTTCTTGGCTCCTTTATGGCATTTAATCATGTTCTACCTTTGGGCTCCTCCTCAGGAGTATTTTTAGGGTGTATTTAAGTGTGCATTCCCTTCATAGTGAAATCATAGTGAAACATGTCTAAATCCTTCCATCTCCCTGTCATCTATTTTTTCCCAACCCACGTACTACATAAAGAATTCTGCACATACTGGGTAGTTTCAAATGATCCTGATTACTTCCCAACAATCCACTAAAAGGAGATTCTGCTCCACCAAGAGAAGAATCTGTAAATCATGGAGGATCCCAAATAGACCATTTGTGCAAAGTCTTTAGGCCCAAGACTCAGAATTCAGAGAGGCATGTCTCTTCACAGGTATAAACTAGTTATAAAGAAAATATCAAAAAGTTGGATCCAAACTCTGGGAGATTGCAGAACCCCTGGACTGTCTCTGCTGATGTGACTAGTGTGGAACAGAGCTAGAGAAGCCCAGGAAAACAGCATCCACCTTCCGAAGTAAGAGATAAATCAAGTGTGTCCCTACAGATGATGGTATTTTTTTAAATCTCCTGAGTGCACCAGGGATTTAGCTCAGTGGTTCCACCATGAGCCTCGCAAGCAACGCCCCGAGTTTGATCCCTGGTACCACCCCCCAAAATCTCCTGAGCGATCTTCTAATTTATAGGGGGAGGAAAGCTACAATGTAATTTAAGTGATTTATTTAGAAAGTTATATAATACCAAGCATATCTACTTCTGGCAGAAGAAATGACCAATGTTTCCTGTACTGGATCAAACAGAGAGCCCCAAAAGCCACATCTGCCTGGATATGAGGGTCTTTGCAGAGGTAATTAGTTAAAATGAGATCAAAATAATTAGGAGGCTCTAAGTCCAGTGATAGGTGTTTTATAAGATAAAGCAGAGGGTGATTCAAACACAGAGCCACCTAGGGAAGATCATGTGAAAATGGAGTCAGAGAATGGAATGCTGCGGCTCAAGCTAGAGAACACCAAAGATAGCTGGGAACCATTGGAAGCTAGAAAGACAAGGAAGGATTCTTCCCTAGAGCCTCCGAGAGAGTATGGCCCTGCCCATACCTTGATTTTCAATTTTAACCTCCAGAACTCTGAGAATACATTTATTGTTGTTTTAAGCCATATAACTGTGGTAATTTGTGACAGCAGCCCTAGAAAACTAATACACTTCTTGTTTTAATTTTCCAATCAACAAATTCTATGTAAGAACTACTAAGTACAAGACACTGGTAGAAGGAGTATAAATATATATATATATATATATATATATATATATATAGAGAGAGAGAGAGAGAGAGAGAGAGAGAGAGAGAGAGAGAGAGAGAGACAGACAGATAGATCCCAAGTGCTTTGAAGCACAAAGTTAGGAATAACAACCTCTACATAGGTGAGTTGGGGAAGGTATCAAGCTAGGATTTGAACTATGCTCAACAAGGTAGAGTTCCAAGCAAAAACAATAGCATATGTTAAGGTTTGGAAACAAAAGAAAAGACTAAATTTAAAGATTAGTGAAAAAATTCAATGTGACTGAAATGTATGCTCCATGTGACCAGGAAACAGGAGATATGGCAGAAAAACAGAGGAAACTCAGATAATGAAGGGACTTAAAAGCTACACTTGGGATTTTAGACTTTATCCTACAGAGAAAACAACAAATTTATTTCCAAGGAAATTCATTCTGACAGTAGTTTGGAGAACAGCTTGGGCGGGGGGGCAGGCGGCAATAACATAGCATAGAGATGTGGGGTTTTTTTGGATCAGGAATGTCCCCCAAGCCCCCGTGTTAAAGGTTTGGCCTCCAGGGAAGCACAATTGTAAGGTGGTGGAAACTTTAAGAGACAGGGCCTAGTAGGAGGTTTTCTGGTCACAGTGGTGTGCCCTGGAAGGGAGTAGTAGGACTCAAGCCCCTTCTTGTTCTTCCCTTTCACTTTCTGGACTTGGGAGTGAAAAGCTTTTCCCTACCACATGCTTCTGCCATGATGTACTGCTTTCTGACAGCCCAAAAGCAATGGGGCCAATTGATCATCAATTGAAACCTCCAAAACTGTGAACCAAAATAAACCTTTTCTTTTTATAAGCTGATTGTGTCAGGTATTTATTATAGGAATGGAAGTTAACACATATGTTAACAACCCAAGAAAATATAATGAGGGGCTAAAATTAGGAAGTGGCAGTGATAGGCAACACCATTGGGCTTTTCTTGGTATTTTAGCCACTTTCCTGTCACTGGGACAAAATACCCAATACCTGCAACTGAAAGGAGGAGAGATTTATTTGGGCTCATGGTTTCAGCACATGGTCGGCTGACTCCAAGGCAGATGGCAGAAATGTCTGGCAGTGGAAAGGCTGTTCAATGCATGGCAGCCAGTAAGCAGAGAGAAAAAGGAGCCAGAGACAAGAGTACTGCACACCTTTTCAGGTCATGCCCCTAGTGACCTACCTCCAACTAGGCTCCACCTCCTAACAGCACAATCTGCTACTCAAATATCACTAGATGACTCCACTGATGAGTATAATGCCCCCATGATCACACACATAATTTTGCAGGACATTTTATATCTTGATTTTGATTTAACACTTGGGGAAAAACTGATAGGTCTGATGACTGACTGAATGTGGAGGAAAGGAGAATGATTCCAACTTTTGTTAACTTGGGAAAACCAGTTACTGAGATTAATCTGACAGGTAGGGATGGGATGAAAGGATGAGTCTAGAAGTGCTTTTATGAACATCTCTGAACATCTGCCATTCAAGAGTCAGCTCAAAATCATGGCAGAACATGGTGATGACCAAATTCATCAAAAAGGGCAGATCACCCACAGGAGTGAAGAGAGAAGAGGGCTGAGAAAAGTCTTAGAGGAAATCAATGTTTAAGAAATATTTGAGAGAAATAGGACTAGGCAGAGGTCTTCAGAAGTTAAGCAGTAGGTGGGCCAGGGATTTAGCTCAGTGGTTCCATCACTTGCCTTGTAAGCGCAAGGACCCGAGTTTGATCCCTGGTACCAAAAAAAACAACAACAAAAATGAAGTTAAGTAGTAGGAGCCAGGAATTTAGCTCAGTGGTTCCGCCACCTGCCTGGCAAGCACAAGGTCCCGTGTTCAACCCCTGGCACCAAAAAAAAAAAAAAGAAGTTAAGTAGTAACCAGGAGAAACTGGTGCCTCTAAAACCAAGGAACAAAAATCACATAGAGTGAACACATCAACAAAAAATA
Source organism: Heterocephalus glaber (assembly GCF_000247695.1). The sequence continues at coordinate 33,008,421 of NW_004624740.1, read as the reverse complement.
CGAAGGGGTCAAAAAGATAAGGTCTGAAAAAGAGGGTCCAGTGTTGGGGCTGGGAGTTAACTCAGTGCCACAGTGCTTGCCCATCATGCAAGAGATCCTGGGTTCTATACCCAGCACCACAACACACTCACACTCACACACACACACGCACTCCAGTGGACCTATGTTCTAAGCCACTCATAAGTTTGATAAAACTAGTTTTAAAAGAGAGAGGACAGGAACATAGTAGTAGTCTTCTAATGAAGGAGAAGAGGGTTCGAAGGAGGTAGGAGTGAAGAGAGAAGGAAGTACAGGGATCAAAATAATCAAAATATGTTGTACAAATATACCAGTAAACCATTACAAATTTCATTATTCTGTATTACTAATATTCACCAATTTTAAAAAGTTTTAGGGGAGCAGAAACAGTGCCTTGCCATTAAGTAAATGGAAATTAAGAAAATAATAATCTGAATACTTTTTTAAAAGATATAAGGATAGGAACACAAGCAACTATAACCAATGTCCCTCACTGCTTTAATCAGCCACCAAGTTGTGTAGGCCTTCATATAAATGTCTCTCATATTTGTCCAATCTATCTGAAGCCACAGAGATACCTCCTTGACTTCTTAAGTCTTGGGATGTATGGGGCTGGAACAGTGTATGATACAGCAGGGCATGTGGGATAAAGAACACAGAAGGCAGAGCTGGGGAGGAAGGCCCGTGCTACAAGGAGTCATTGGCATACCACATGTAGACACAGCAGTCTTGGTAAGTCTGCCTTTGGGGAACAATGAGGTTAAGACTTTAAAGTAGGAGTCCCAGCGCCTGGGAGGAGGCTCCCCTGCCACCATTCCACACTCCTAGGGCAGAGAAGGTGAGCCAGTCCCAGCACTCCCCCGCTGCCATTCCACACTCCTAGGGCAGAGAAGGTGAGCCATGTGAGAGCCAGAAGCACCACCCCCCACCCCCATGGAAATGAGAAGACATGTAAACAAGCCTCAAAAACAGACTTCTAGATCACCTACAACAACCCCAAAAGGAAATGAAATGGAACACCCCAATACTCAACCACCTGGACTCCCTGAACTGGCAACAAAAGAGGATCTGGGAAAAATGAAATCAGAAATAATTTCTCAGATAACAGGAAAGA
>NW_004624740.1:32993699-33004727 GCF_000247695.1 Heterocephalus glaber | reverse complement strand
AGAAAAGGTTTAAAGGAGCAGGGGAAGTGGGAGGGGTAGGGGAAAGGAAAGAAGGGAAAAGAAAAAATATGAGAAAAGGAAAAACATGGAAACAACGTCTTTGCAAATAGGGAAGGGTGGAGGGGGTTAAAGGACAGCAGGGGAAGGGGAAAAAAAATAAGAACCAAGATACTCATGTAAAGGTACAAGATCCCAATGATGAATGTAACTGTATTTTATACCTAAAACATACCAATAAGCTTAATGGGGAAAAAAAAGAAAGAAAAAGAAAGACTTTAAAGTAGGACTGAGGCCCTCAGGTCAGAGGAACCTGAATGTAGGTCTGCAGAGTACAGACTGAATCCCGGAGCTACTGTGGACTAACATGAATAAATAAGCCTTTCAGGGCGGCTGAGGCTCATGGCCTCTTAGGGAGACTAACAGCAGGGAGCCTGTGATAAGGCCTTGTTCCCCTCATTTCAAACCTGATCCCTGTCTTGGTATACATTCTCTTAGGGTCAAACTCATGACCTGACTGGATCTCACTACGTAACCCAGACAGGCCTCAAACTCGTGACCATCTTCCTGCTTCAGCTTCCCTAAGCTGGGACCACAGGCATGCACCACCACATGCAGCCAAACTCATGACTTTCTAAAACTGAGCCACTATGCAGTTCACACTGCTCTCCTCTTGAGAACTTCAACACTGTTTATTGTCCCATAGCCTTTTGTAGTTGACTCCTCTAATTTTAAGTCTGTGGGTAGGCGAAGATGAGGTTTTCTCTCAACTTAGTCTTAGCACCTACTAATAATTACTCCATGAAAATGAAAAAATTAGCCTGAACAGTTAGAAGCCTAAATGTATTAAAGCAAAAACCCAAACATAAGCCATGATGTGGACCTAAACCTTTGCTCCCCAATTAAATAATCCAACTCTTTTTAAATGGCTATACACTAGGTAATGGTGGGATGGCAAACTGAAGTAGAAACTGTTGATAGAGTTGTTTAACCTCATTTTCCATCAGCAGATGGCTGGCCTGTTCATTGTACTCCACAGACAAGACACCCTCTTTCAGTTTATACCTTCGGTAGAAAGTGTATCTTCCCTGTGGATGAAGCAGAGTTTGGGTACAGAAGGTAGGAATACCGGACACTTGTGGCTGGGTCCATTCATTTATTTATTCATAAAAGGTTTAATGAGAGTTTCCAAATGCCAAACAAGTTCATAGGTGATCACAGCAGTCCTGCTGCAGGAGGGGAAACATGAACCTCGGGCTTTATTTACATGTAACAGAAATTTAATTTTTTAAATATGGCCTCCCACCAAGACAATTCTAAATCTAAATTTAATCTTGAGCATCTGATCTGGAGCTGTGGTTGGAAGGACAAATAAACTGTAGATGACAGCTGTGCTCTTCCGAAGTCTCTGCTCTGGGCTGGACACACCAGACTAGGGGACAGCTGCTCGGCCGCCTCTCCAGGGACTGGGCCCAATCCCCGAGCAGCTCCAAGGCCTAGACCTTCTCTAGAAGAAGCTCACAACAGTACACCAGCCCCTTCAGGATGAGTGAGAGACAACACAGGGAGAAATGCTTTCCCAGGGCAAACTCCCAGCCCAGGAGGAGGTGTTACAAGCTCCTCTCTTTTCAGGCGGGATGGGCGAAGCCGACTACAGCTGCGCTGACTTCCACCAGAGCCCGGACCGACCCAGATCGGACTCCCTCAGCCCACCCTGGCCCGCTGGAACCCCGCGGCTGGAATGTGCCCCCACCGCGCAGACCACTCAGGCGACTTCTGCCGGGGACCCTCACCCACAAGGCGTGGGATCTTGGGCCTCCGGGGGACTATAGGGACCTTGGGGTCCTTCGCATACACTTTGGTGTCCTATCTAGGCAGCTCAGAGAACTGACTCGGTGACGGGTTCTGAAGTAGCCAGTGTGGAATCCAGTTCAAAGCGAGGTGCAGTGGGGGCTCCTTCCCCAAGGGGAGATTCAGGGAAGGTGGAAAGAATTTCTGTACCTGCCCTCCATCGCCTAAGTGGACTTAGACGTTAGTTCGCTTGCTGTTGGCTTTCTCGCCAACACTACCAAGTCTTCAGCCTGTCTCTCCTCCCTGGGGTCCTGTCACCTTCTTTCCTAGAGGCCAGGATTCTGCCCCTCATCCAGCCCCTCCCTGCTTTCCCTGGAGTATATAAACAAGCAGGAGGACTGGCCTCTACCAGATTGCTGATACAGGAAGAAAAGCCTTAAGAGAAGGAGCCAAAATTCAAACAGCCTACAGGGCCAGCAGTAGAGGCTTGCCAGAGGCCTGTTTGTTTTCTGTTTGTGAGAAGGTCTTGCTATGTAGTTCAGGCTGGCCTTGAACTCACTATGCAGCCCAGGCTGGCCTCAAACTCATGGTGATATTCCTGCCTCACCTTCCCAAGTGCTGGGATTACAGGTGTGTGCCACCAGATATTTTACATGTTGAAGCAGGGAAAGGAAGGGGAGGGGAAGGGATATACTGAAAGAGGATTGTTCATAAGGGATTTCCTGTTATATTTAGTAAAGCAGTCACCAGTTAAAGTACAATTAAGCTGACATTTTGTCATATTCATGAGACTAGAAGTTGGTATTTTTTACTGTCTTACATGCCAGCAGTGAAGAGTGAGTACCAAAGGCAGCATTTGAACCCTGGCCTGCTCAAATCTTAACTACATCCAAGAAGGTCAATTGAAGAAGACAGTGTGGAAACTTGTAACATGAACAAATGGGGGAAAGACAAGACACAAGCTTGTAATCGTGCCCTAAGCTGTAAATTTCTAAACATGAATGAAATAAATATAAGGATAACTATTGTCTAAAAGTGAAGACAGTAAATAGAAAGTGTTAGCAAACTAAGAATTCTAGTACTTGTTTTCTTGTTGATTTGTACATGGCACTGTTGGAAATCATTCTTATTCTTGGGTTATTCTGAGGGGAGTACAAGATAGGATACCATATGTTATATCCTGTATCTAGATGTACCCACAAAGCCTTATGCAGTCATAGGTGGGGCTTTCTGGAGGTTGCTGGATCTAGGGTGTGATGCTGGGATCCAGGATTGATGCTGAGTGTGAGTGCTATCTGCCCTAAGGGTGGGTAGCCTGGACAGGATATAAGGCACAGAAAGAGGACTGCTGCTGTTGCTTGCTGCTCATTCCTTTTGCTGCCTTCTGCCTGCCATGAACTGCTTCTCCTCTGCGATGCCCTCTGCCATGCCACCCTGCCTTGGAGCCAGCCAATTATGGACTGAAACCTCTCTCCCTTTAACTTTGGGTGTTGGGTATTTTGTCTCAGCAACAAAAAAAGTAAGACACCATATGATACAAATAAGAGATATCAGTTTGCTGACTGGGGCTGTCAGGAGGCAATTCCTAGCATTTATGTATAAATTCTCCAAGTCCTAGGTATCTCTCCTTAGACAATGCCAGCCTTTTTCTTTGCTCATTCCCTTTTTTAGACTTAATAGTCACTCATCTAATTTATTGGTTTTTGTAACTTTTTGACCACTTAAACTTTGTAACCAGTACTCTATATTAATCATCTAATTTAACTTTCCTAGCACCATTATTATGTAGATGAGAAAATTAGAGGTTAGGGCTGGGGATGTAGCTCAGTGGCACCGCACCTGCCTGGCAAGAGCAAGGTCCTGAATTGGATCCCTGATACCAAAAAAGAGAAAGAAAATTAGAGGGTAAATGAAGTCACACGCTAATGAACAGTAAAGAAAAGCTTAGGTAAAGTATATCTAATTCCAAAGTCATTGATTTGACTAAATTAACCTGTACAACTATTCGTTTGACTATATTAACAGCACCAATTGGCTAGCATTGGTATCTTAGTATCTCGCAATTATATTACTCAATGAGTAAATGGATGAGGTTACATTTTCAGAGGTGGGAATCCCACTTTGCTGAGATGACTCTCTGGGGCCCTCCTTTGAACTTTGTCCTTAACACATTCATGATGTGGCTGTAATTTGTATGTCTCACTGCCAGGTGGCTTGAACTACTAGTGGTATATGCATAACTGTCCCATTGGGTGGCTTATTAATTTTATTAGTAAAAAGACTGATAAAAGCAATTAGATCCATTTGTACCACTACTGGTACAAGCCGCCCAGTGGCAGTCATGCATGTATCACTGGTGGTTTGACCCAGCAGGAACATGTTCAACCTGCTCAGTTGGCAGAGGGACTTAGCTTAGCTGTAGCACACTTGCCTAGTAGGCGCAAGGCCCTTAGTTCAAGCCCCAGTATGAAGCCAGGGGGATGTGAATACAACTGCTCAGTTGCCCATCTATTTCCTAGGGTAAGCCTTTTGTGTAGAGAGCTCTTCTTCCTTTCCTTGAAAACGTAATACTCTCATCTGTAAACTGGACATTCTATTCCTTTTGTTTACTCTCACTGCTCCTCTTCCAGTGCTCCCTGCCTTCCCAGTCTACCTCTTCCATCCCCTATCCCTAGGAATCAAATTTGATTCTTTCAGTTACTCACTTTGCTCCACTGCTATAATAGTAGAATGCATGCCCATCAGCAAGTTCTGGCTAGCAGAAAAAAATAACAAATTTGGGGCACTGAGAAATGGAAAAGTGTAACTAGTATGGAGCAAGGGTAACTCCATAGAAGACATGAATCTGGGAGCTTTGACCTGTTAATCTATCACTGTCAACATTGTCTAAGGAAAATTCAAAGGGGGCCCCAGGGAGTCACCTCAGCAAAGTGCAATTCCCACTTCTGAAAATGTAACCTCATCATTCACTCACTGAGTAATACAATTGCAAGATACTAAGATACCAATGCCAGCCAATGCATGCTGTTACTCTAAGAAAGTTGGACCAGCTCCTCATAAAATCCTCAAGATACTCTCTCCTAGAATCCCAGACAGCTCTGGGAGGGAGGCTTTGGGATCAGTCACAAACTGATACTGAATCACTGAGGATGTAATGTGAGTTATCGAAGAAAACTTCTTTGAGTTCTAAGATGTGTTTAATAACTAACATCATAATGATGAAGAGTTTGGGGGTCAGAGATCTAACTTTGAGCCATTAACTTGCTATGAGATCCTAACAAGTTAACATCCCTACACCTCAGACCCTCTATAATATGAACCCAACTTTCTTGCAGAATTGTGATGAGAATTAAGTTTACGTATATATGCATATGTGCATGTAGGTGGGTGGTTAAAACAATAAGTAAAATAAAATTTGGTGTCCCTCTACAGATTTCTCTTCCCTCCCTCTTAAAAGCTAAAAGGACTAACACAAACTCATGTTAATTGGATTAAATTATCTGCTTACTTGGATTATTTTGGTTTGTCATTTTAAAAATGTGTGTGGGGCTGGGGATGGAGCTCAGTGGCACCATGTCTGCCTGGCAAGTGCAAGGTCCTGAGTTCAATTCCTGATACCGAAAAATAAAAATAATAAATGTGTTTTACTTTCCAAACCATTCTTCCTAGTTCTACTGAAACGTCAAACTATTTACTCTTATTTAATATACCGAAATCCCAATTGAATAACTAAATCCTAAAATTCAACTGGGTTCCAGAGGTCTGTGGAAAAGCAAGCTTTGTAGCAATACAAAAGAAAGTGATCCATTCTTATTGTGAAGCAAGTGTCAAGCAGGAAGAGTTGTAGCCAGAAAGGTGATTCCAAGATTCCCAAATGCTTCTGACTGAGGCCTTCAGATTTTGTTTGAAACAGATTCTCAGAATATCAAGCATGTCTTTATTCAAGTAGAGGTACAAAAGCACATTCCTAAATCAAACGCATACATGTGATTTGTACATATTTTGTTATTTAGGCATTACTTAGTCCTCTGTTTCATGGTCACCAGAGGTAATTATTGATCTCTGTTAAGGGTATACATGTTTGATAGGGAAAAAAACATGCATTTTTCATTTGCTTTTTACATTTAGATTACTTAATTATATATCGATTTCATTTAGGCCCCTACCTTGCCCTGATGAGAGCCTATTCTTGCTGATGGAAAGATGTAAAATATACTGGTAGAACTATCCTAGAGGTTAGCCACAGGAGGCTTACAATGTATTTTCACATATTTTTTGCAGATCCCTAATGAATATTATAACATCTGAACTATGAAAGCCTCAATTGTTGGACTAGAATTTTAAATAACACTTGTCCTATTCACAAAATGTTATGAAGCTTAAGATGGAAAAACTATTAAAATGCTTTGACATCTAAATAATGATGAACTCTTTTTTAGGTACATGACAATAACCCTGAACTCTGGAGCCAACATTTAAGATCATTTTCATTAATCACAAAAGCCACATTCTTTCACATGTGTAAGTCCCATTAAAATACAAAATTATACAGTCCACACATGTAGTCCAAGCTACTCTGGAGGCTGAGGCAGGATCACCTGAGCCCAGAAGTTCAAGGCCAGCTTGGGCAACAAAGTGAGACCCTATCTCAAAAGCAAACAAAAACATGATGATGCACAAATAATTACACACAAAGAACCCACACTTCAAATACTGTCCTGAATTGATGGAGAGTAGGAGAGGAGTCCAAACAGATAAAGCAGCAGTCCTAATGGTTAGATTTTAGCAGGAACAGATCTGCCATTCTCCTAAAATAGTCTCTAGATATATTACATAAGAACAACATATTTTATATTTACTTTGGAAATTTTCTGGGTTTTGTATTGTGTATGTGTTTTTTGTATGAAGAGTTCTGGTATGTATATGAAGCTTTTTGAATGTGTTCTTAATGTTTTTCCTATCAAAAGCAGACCTGAGGGTTTTTCTGGACTTCAATAGCGGCATATAAGAGAACTCTAAACTTAGACATGCAGAACAGGCAAAGAACAAGTGCAGCTAGGCCACCAGGAGTCTTACTGGCTCCCTGATGTCAACATCTCTTTTAGAGGGCTACTGATGCAGACAAGGCAGCTAAAAGCTTGGATGTCACTTCAAAAAGTTTTAAAAAGTTGTGCCACAAACTCAGGAAGACTGAATCTTCCATACTTACAGATGGGCTGAAGGTGAGAATCCAATTCTTTAAAAGATGCTTCACTGTAGGAAAGATACCAGACCCAAGTAGGAATGGCATATCTGCTAGTGACAAGCTTAAAACTAGGAAACCACCAACTTAAAGTTCATAAAGGAATGTAGGAATCTAAGGGTTGTGGCTATAAAGAAATTGGGATGTAGGGTCCTCAGAAAAGAGCAGGCCTAAGAATCTGTTTTTGAGACAACTTGGGCCAAGAACGGCAGAAAAAGCTAAATGAGCTACTTTTCAGAAGTTGGTATATGCTTTAAGGTGCATTAAGAGTATCTTGGGAAGCTGTGACTAATAAGAACCAATTCCAGGATGAATACAAATGTGTATATAGGCTATATTAAAATGAAAATAGCTTAAATGAGTTCCACAAATAAAATACACATACTTAGGACATATATTAAATATTGCCATGAGCATACAGGACTGCATTCCAAATTATTTTTGAGACTAGATTCTTCCATAATGAAAGACTGGGACTAAATATTAACAATATCATACATAAGAAATAACAATTTTCTGCTACTTTAATGTTGGGTAAAGACAACTTTAAGTACTGAGACAAATTTCTCCATCTGCATTCTCATCTGGTATATTTTGATTACAACAAAGATTTGATGAATTCTTACTGAAAAGATCTGCCACATTTACTACACTCAAATGGCTTCTTTTGGGTAATTCTTTGATGTTGAATGAGCATTGGACTTTGACTGAATTTCCTCACATATGCATTTATTAAACTCATGGGCTTTCTGCATGACATGAATCTGATACTGAAGCAAGGTAGTTCCTTTGATTGCTTTTTTACATATTGGAATTTTATTCCAGTACAAATTCCCCAAATATGAATAAGGAATGAAGACAGTGTGTAATTTACCACATTCAGTATTTTCATAGCTTTTCTCACGGGAATGGATTTGCGGGAGCCAATTAAGAGTTTAACACTAACAGCTTTCCAACATTTATCACAGAGGGTTTCCCTCTTTCTCTCATGAATTGATTTTGAATACAGTCTGAGCTATGACTGAAGCTTTACCACATTCAGTACGTACATGACTTCACCCTGGTGTGAACTCTTAGATGTTGAATGAGGACTGAACTTGACTAAATGTCTTCCCATGTTCACTGCATTCATAAGGTTTCTCTTTGGTATGAATTGTTTGATGCTGAACAAGATGTGCTCTCTGACTGAAGTTCTTTTCCCATGCATGACAGTCAAAGACTTTTTCTCTGGTGAGAACTTCCTGTTGCAGGAGATCTGAGCTGTGACTGAAACTCTCCTCATGATCATTACATTCATATGATTTCTCTTTCCTATGCATTTTGTGATGTTGAATAAGACATGAGGTTTGACTGAAAGCTTTTCCACACTCATTACATTCATGTGGTTTCTCTCCTGTATGAATTCGTTGATGCTGAATAAGATGTGAATTCAATCTGAAGTCTTTTCCACATTCAATACATGTATAGGGTTTTTCTCTGAAACGAATTCCTTGATGTTTAACATAGGCCAAACCACATTCATCACACTCATAGGATTTCTCTTGGTGGTGGACCCTCTGATGTTCAACTAGATATGAAGTGTGACAGAAGTCACTGCAACATACAGTACACTTACAGGGCATCTCTCTGTGAATTCTTTGGTGTTGAGTAAGGTGTACACTACGACTGAAGACTCTTTCGCAATTGTTACACTTGTAAGATTTGGCTTTGGTGTGAATCTTCTTATGCTGAATTACATCTGAACTCTGACTACATGATTTATCAGACTTTTCACAGGATTTATCAGATGCTTCACATTTATAAGGTTTTTCTCTAGTGTGTATTCTTTTATGTCGACTAAGACTTGAGCTCTGACTGAAAGATTTCTCACATTCTTTACATTTGTAGGGTTTCTCCCTGGTATGGATTCTCTGATGTCTAGTAAGGGCTGAGCTCTGATGGAAGACTTTTCCACATGTATCACATTTATAGGATTTCTCAGTGGCAGAAATGCTCTCCCATTTACTAAAGTGGGAGAGATCCATTAGGCTTTCTTTGTATTCACTATTCTGAAAAGTCTGTTGTAGATTTATGTGTTCATGTTTATCAGCAGCTGAGTTCTGCGTGAAATTCATGTCATACTTATTGTCATCAATATTCTGTATTCTAAGAACTCTGTGGTCTGTATCAAGGGCAGAATCCAGACTGAAGCTTTTTTCAGGCTCATTACATTCATTGTTCTCACTGGTGATAGTTTTCTTGCTGATTGTTATTTGTCTAAACTCTCTTTCCAGGAAGAGAAATTTCCTTAGGATTTCCTGAAGCCTTTCTAATCTGTCCTCAGACTCATGCACTTCTCTAGTCTCAGGAACTTGGGAAATATCCTGTTTGAGTCTTCCTACTCTCACTTTGTATGAATGTACTTCTTCCAAATTTTTCTGCTTAGGAATCAACAGCTTGTTCTCTTCTCTGGTTTCTCCATCTGATACAATATATAAATAGAAAATACAAATGTAATCTATACCCTGTACTTAAAAAGAAAACTCAGATAGAAGAAAACTAAGTAATGTAGTATGTGCTAACATAAGAGAAGTTTATTTACTCTGAAAAACAAGCACAAAATCTCAACAGCAGATGTTAAGGGCATGAACAGGAGCAGCCTGGTGGGATCCAAATGGATTGCCGAGTGGCAGAAACTAGAAGTGCGTTTAGCAGAGTAAAGAGGATAACCAGTTAAGGCATTTCAAAACAGCTAATAGGGAAATAGTTCAAAAGGATTTTAGGTAAGCAACTTGAATAGGGGCCTAGTACAACTTGTGCACAGGAGCTAAATAAATACAAAGGGTCAACCTAAACTACAGGCAAAGGCAGGGGCTCTCTATTCCACAACAGACAGAGCTCTTCTTTTTGACTGCCAAAGCAGTCACAATTGACTCAACAATTCAACTTTACTTCCCTACTAATTCCATGTGATTGATTCTGCCTTACTCACCTGAGGAGTCACCTCTTAAGACTTCTCTATTCTTAGTTTCCAGATCAAAGACCTGTAGATCTTGTTCCAGCTGGGAGATCCCATCAGGCGTGGAAATTGGAAATCCTGCTCATAGAGAAGGAAATGGGATGTGGCAATTTATCCCCAGAGGCTACACAAGCCACCTTTTTCTTGTAATTAATGATTAATAAGGAAAGAAGTTAAGTTCTGAGAAGACATTAATTAGAAAGGCCTGGAGAGTGAAAAGGACAAAGATCCTCTATGAGGAGCTCAGATTTATGCTCTAGGAAGAGGTGTGTTAAGCAGTAAGATGATAACTTGCAAGCAGCAGCATTCATTTAAACATTATTCAGACAAGAAAATTTATGCATTGGTGTGTACCTGTCTTCACAGAAGTTATCCTTCACCCTCCATCTGTGACCTAAAGATAAATCCTTATATTGATCTGGCCCTCAAATATCAAATATAATTTTGCTGGACTGGAGAAAGGTGAAACTCAAGTACCTGCTACATGCAGAACTAATGGTCCAAGAATCAATCTCAAGAAACAATCAGAAGTTCATTAAGAAAAATCAAAACACCAGGGATGTAGCTCAGCGGGGCAGCGCCTACCTGGCAAGCGTGAGGCCCGAGTTTGATTCCTGGTACCAAATAAGAAAAAAAAATTCATAAGAACCAAAACACAGAATAAAGGACTGATTGCTGGTTCCTCTTTGGCACATTTGGGTAACAGGTTAAAACAGTCTGTAATTCAAACTGATTTAGAAGAGTATGAGATTCCCAACACAGAAAAATGATTATTGTAGTTTGGCATGGCCAGCTACTCAGGAGGTTGAGGCAGGAGGATCTAAGTTTGAGGTCAACCTAGGCAACAAAGTAAGACCTTATCTCAAAATAAAAAGGGCTGGAGATGTAGCTCAAAGGTACAATGCTTGCCTAGAATGTGCGTGCACCCCTTCCCCCCCAAAATCAGATTGTTTCAAAAAAGGGAAATGATTACCTTGATTTATTACACTATGTTATTATA
>NW_004624740.1:32950250-32993139 GCF_000247695.1 Heterocephalus glaber | reverse complement strand
TTTTTTTTGTGGTACCGAGGACCAAATTCAGGACCTTGTGCTTGTGAGGCAGGCACAGTGCCACTGAGCTAAATCCCCCGCCCAGCAGTCTACTTTCTTTATATATTGAGCCCAGAAAGCATCTAAAAGTACACACACAAGGCCTAGCTCAAGCCATTCATCTCCAAAAAGCTTTCCCTCCACTTACTGAATGACTACAAAACGTATTTTTGTTCCCCTTATCCTACATGTCACATATAATGGCATTAACAGATTCTTAATAAGTGGTTTCAGGGCTCATCATACTCACTCAATTTATAAACTTTTTGACAGCTGGGACTATGTGTCTTTTATCTTGCACTTCTTTTGATCTGCTTAACAGCTACTTATTGAGTACCAACTCTGTGCCCAAGTGTCAACTTATTAACAGCTACTCAATTTTATAAAAACACAATGGTCCTGGAAAATGTGATGACCAATAGATGCCCCCTTGGGATTCTATTTGACAGCCTATGAGTAAGGAGATCAGAATAGATACATGAAAGGCATTTACTGGTTTCTGCACTCCAGCTGGGGATTGAGAGTCAGTTCTCCTTCCAGACACTTATTTTATTTATTTATTTATTTATTGGTACCGGAGATCGAACTCGGGTCCTTGCACTTGCAAGGCAGGCAACGGAACCACTGGGCTAAATCCCCGGCCTCAGACACTTATTTTAAAGTCTTCCATTCAAGTAAAATAGTTTTGCTAGAGTGGGAATGCAGCCCAGAAGTGGAGTGCTTGCCTAGCATGCACAAAGCCCTGGGTTGGTTCAATCCTAGGCACTGAAAAAGAAAAAGGTTTAAAAAGTAGTATAACCTAGAGATACAGGACTTGCCTTGTGCACACAATGGCTTGGGTTCAGTCCCACACCAAAACATATATATATACAACGGTACCTCAGTTCACAATCGTGGAACAAATTCTGCGACCAGAATCATGGAATTAATTTAAGTTCATAAACTGAGGCACCCCTGCATATGTGTGCACATGCAAACACACACACACATATACACATATACATGCATATACACACACATATATACATGTACACATACGTATGTAATGAGTGCTACAGCACTTGTCTAGCATGTGTGAGGGCCTAGATTCACTCCCCAGCATGGAAAAAAAAACAAAAACATAACGTGACATGAAGGAGCAAACACTGCGTTCAGAATTCTACTAACAATTTACAACTTTTAACTTTAGATATTTACTAAGGTGTTTCTCGGTATTTAATATTTAAGACAAACTGGCTATTTGCTTTATAGTTACATTTAAAATACAAATGCACAACAAAAAAAAGGTTGCATCATGTGGGATGAGGAGTTTGATATGAGACTGTATTTAAGAAAATATAAGAGAAAATGTCTAACAAGCAGTTAAGAGATAGGACTACAGCTTAGAAGAGAGAAAAGGGCTTGCAACAGACTTAAAGCCACTTGTAACATAAGTATTATCACAGTATTAAGGGTGCCATGCCAAGAGATTTACAAATTTTCACTGATTTAATACTCATTACTTTATAAGGTTGGAACATTATTGTTTTCATACAAATGGGAATTTAAGGTGTCAAAGTAGCTTCCTCAAGGTCACAATAGCTGGTGAAACTAGGAACATAGCTTTAAACACTCTACTAGCAAAAACTAATGACAGTGAAATAAAATCCATTACTTCCTTCAAAATACATACAGAAAGAGAACAGAAGACCAACATATTAACAACAGACTAAAAGGTAAAAATAACAGAGGAAAAAGTGATTAGAATAAAGCATGGAGAGCCAGGATTCTAAGAATCTCAAGCCATACAAATTTTAATTAAAAGGGATCTAAAAGATAATTTAGTATAAAAGAAATATAAATCTTTTAATAATAAAAATCCAAACCAATAGGCAATAGTTTGAGCAATATCCAATTTGAGGAAATTGTACGGTAAAGAAATAATTTTGGGCCAAGGATTTAGCTCAGTGGTGCCATGCCTACCTCACAAGCGCAAGGTCCTGAGTTTGATCCCCGGTACCAAAAATAATAATAATAATTTTAACATAATCCTTAAATTTTTATTTATTTTAGAAAATCTGATAAATATCATTTGCTGTGCTTTCCAAAATATTAACTAACTAGCATGAGCCAGGTACTCATATACATAATCTAATTTAATCATCAATACAACTGAAAAAGGCAGACATTATTTTTCATGTTTTGTAGATGAAGAAGTGTAGATTAATCTGCTTGACATATCACAGCTAAGTTTGATTCCACAGTCTTCCCACAGTCTTCCTGTCACAGAAAGGATTAACGGTAGTTTTTATTGCCAATGAGATGAATGCTTTTTTCCAAAATTTTAACTCAAAACTCTACGCTTTCAAAATATGCACTCAATTTAAATTTTTCCTCTCTAAAACTAATTTTTATTCAAATCTTTTAATTTTTTAATGTAAATCTCAATAGTTTTCTAATTAGTTTTACTGTAGTGTGGTCTTTAAGAATAACATTTGAAGCCAGGTGTGGTGGCACATGTTTGTAATCTCAGCACTCAGGAGACTGAGGCAGGAGGATCGCTGTGAGTTCGAGCCCAACCTGGGCTACATAGTGAGTTCAAGGCCAGCCTGGACTATGTGAAACCTTGTCTCAAAAAAGTGGTAGGATTCCAAGCTTAAGGCCAGCCTAGGCCACTTAGTAAGACCTTCTCTCAGAAACTGATGGGGATGTAGCTCAGTGGTAGAGTACTTGCCTAGCATGCACAAGGCCGTATGCTCAACCCTTAGCACCACAAAAATTAAATAACATTTAAATTTTACTTTATTTGGCTTGTTGCTTTTACCAGAGCTGTGCTAAAGATTTTTGCAATTTGGAAGCTTCAGGCTTCCCTTCATGGTCCTTAATAAATATGCAAATAAAATCTCTTCTTAGCAATAGCTGGGGGGCGGGGTTGGGCCTCACACACTAGCCATGCATTCTAGCACTTAGCTACACCCCCAGGCTTTTTGGATTTTTTTTTTGTTTTGGGGGGGTTTTTTTGGTACCGGGGATCGAACTCGGGTCCTTGGGTCCTTAGCTTGCAAGGCAGGCGGTGGAACCACTGAGTTACATCCCCAGCCCAACCCCAGGCTTTCAAAGAAAAATTCTCACTAAGTTGCCAAGTTGCCCTCAAACATGTGATCTTCTGCCTCAGCCTCTCCAGTGGCTGGGATTACAGGCATAGGCAACCACAATGAGCAATAGCATTCTTCTATAGCTACCTCTTGTACTAGACTACATTCCTAGATAGTTTCACTTTCTGACCCCAAACTGTATAAACTGGTCTGTCTGCCCAACTTATCATGGTCATTTTGACTTTTCTTATTATCACAGTACAGATAACCCAGTAAAAATATTTAAAATTCTGAGGCAAGAGGATCACAAGTCCAAGCCCATCCTCAGCAACTTAGTGACCTGGGGAGATCCTGCCTCAAAATAATAAACGGCTGGGGATGTAAGTCAGTGCAAAGACCCCTGGTTCAATCCCCAGCACTAAAAAAAATTTATATGCTATATATGGCTGCACTTATTATCCTAAAAGCACAAAAGAGTAGAAAAAAGTACATCCTTCAGAGACAGATCTGGATCCTAAGCCCATTAACTTCTCTGAGCCTCAATTTCCTTAGACACAAAGTAAGAATAACGTCTTCTGTTCACAGTTATCATAAGGATTAAGTGATATAAATACATACTACCTGGTACCACATTGCTCAGCAAATAGTAAATAGTAGAAAACATTCTGTGGAAAATCACGGTTGCATCCCATGACATCAACTTCAAAAAGCCATTGGTATGTATAAAACATTCCTGATTTACTGATTCATTTATCACCAACTAGAATTTTGATAAGCTTGTTTCTAATGCCATCAACTATGATACAACACCTGGCACAATGACCCACCCCTCCTTCTGGATCTGAAATCTTTGGCACTCACAAGCAATTTCCTTTTGGGTGCAAAAGCCAGGTGTGGTGGCACACACCTGTAATCCCAGCACTCAGGAGGCTGAGGCAGAAGGACCACTGCAAGTTTGAGGCCAGCCTGGGCTACATAGTGAGTTCAAGGCCAGCCTGGACCACATAGTAAGACCTGATCCCAAAAAAACCAAAAAGAAAAGCCAGTTATTTGTTCATTGTCAACAACCAAAATATGCTTCTTTTAAAATTTAATAGTGAAAATTATTTATTATACACTTTTCACTTAGTTATTCCTATTCTGCATATTCTGCATATCTTCTATTCTCCACTGTCTACTGGAAGCACTTAACTGACGTTTTGCTGTGATTGTTTTGTTGTTGTTTTGGTTTTTTGAGACAGGGTCTTGCTTTGTAGTTCAGGCTGGCCTTGAACTACGTAGCCCAGGCTGACCCTGAACTCTCAGCAATCCTCCTGCCTCAGCCTCCTGAGTGCTGGGATTACAGGCATGCTCCACCACACCTGGCTCAGCTGTGACTGTTCATACTCTGTACATTTACTAGCAGACAGTGAAAGCACTTAACCAAAGGACTAAAGTTCTAATGTCTATGGCAAATACAATTCAGAGTTACTGCTATGAGAAAACAGATGTGAACTGTAAATGGAACTGCTAAGTTAGGACTGAATTATAAACCCCTTCTGTCACAACCACAAACAGTATAACCTTAAATTTCAGGTGCAGTTCACTGAGCCCACAAATACAAAATGGCTTCCCATAAAAATAATTTCCAAAGAAATGCTGCTGACCTTGTTGCAAAAGCAGGGTGAGAAGGTAGGCTTCTTGTGTGCACCTGGTATGTCAAAGTATGCATGTGTGTCCTGTGTGTGCGCACACAGAGATGTCATGGAAAATGGAATAAAGCTCAGTCTCACTGCACTTTGTGCTACTAGATAACATTGTACTGTAGTTTACAAGTTTTGCTATGAAGTTTCTTTACTCCAAAAATTAGACAGATTAATGTTGGAAATTCTGTAATTATTAAGTAAAATTGACAATAGTTTACAATTATATATATATCATTTTACATTTTACAAAGTTATTAAATATACATTCATGTTGATGCCCTGAAAGAGAGATTTAACTTCTTTTGCCCTCCCGTTTCCCCTCCATCAAACAGTGCTAAGGAACACTTAATCAGGAAAGGTACTATAAATGCAGCAATCTGTATAGTCCCACATAGTCGGGGGGGAAGGCAGGCCTTTGACGGAAGGAGAAAACTCTGTTGTAAAAAAAAAAGACAAAAAAAAAACCCATGCCCTGTTGTTAAACATAAGGAAAGCCCAGGGGTAGCAGGAGAGTGAGGCAACACAAGGGGCAGGTCCTGCTCACTATGGAAGAGAGGGGCACACACCATATGTGCCACATTATATATAACACAAGGCCACATCTGAAGAGGTGCAGTTGAACTTTTGAACTCAGGAGTTTCTTAGAACATAAGCATCTGACCACCAAGTGTGGTTTCTGAATGAACTGGGTTCAAAATGCACCTGGTTGCAAGGAAAGGCTTCCTCAACTCCTCATATTAGAAATTTAACAAAGGTCATTTGAGAAGCTACAAGTAACACAGTGGTGGTATCCCAGGGAGCATCTATTCCGTCAACCAAGTTTAATATCTTACAATTGTGGAAAAGGAGTTTCCGAGCAGGGACGAGCACTACCGATGGGAAGCCGACACTTGGGCCATCTCTTGGAGATTCCTGCTGAAAGTACTGCAAGTGTTTCTCCAGAGAAAGCACTTGCCTGGGTATGACTCAGAGCTGGGCAGGAATTCACACAATGAATCCGGGTGGTAGGAAGGCGAAGAAGTATGCCTATAAAGATCAAAGAGCCAGGAATGGAAAACACACTAAAAACCTCTCCAGTGGGCAGACTTCCGCCCCACAGTTAAGACGACCAAGTGAATCCTAAGTGTAATCAGGGAAACAAAGAAATGTCCTGCACGCCACCCATCTAACCAGAGCCAATGAGAAATGAAAGCAAAGAGTGCGAGTAAGTACATACACATACCTGCTTACAGAAGCACAGACAGGAGAGAGACAGACAGACAGGGACAGAGGGAGAGGGAGAGGAATGATGCTCATCCCAAGGAGGCTGCCAACAATCCCCTGCTGGGGGCTGTCAAGTGTGCTATGAATGACTAACTCTAGCTGCCTATTGCACCATTCAAAATGACAAAGGACAGGCGTGGCTTAGGAATTTTTTGTTTTCCTGGTTTTCTTGAGACAGAGTCTCACTATGTTCTTCAGGCCGGCCTTGAACTCACTATGTAGCCCAGGCTGGCCTCCAACTCAGTGATCCTCCTGCTTCAGCCTCCCAAGTGCTGGGATTACAAACACACACCACTGTGTCCAGCAAGAATTTACCCTATTTTTGTACGGGGTAACTGTCTGAGACTTCCGCTACCCTGGGAGTAGTTACTTGGGATCACCACCGAGATAACGCATTGAAATGTACTCACAGTGAGTCATGCCATTAAATCAAGTCTCTCAAATTTGCCTGTGTGGAGATGAATCTGGGGATCTTAAGAGGTAGGAGACTATTCAAAAAGGATTTCAGTCGCTTTTTAAAAAGCATTTCTTCTTAGGAAAATGGGAAACTCTCAGATACAGGACAAACCTACCAGAGAAGAAAGAGCCTGGCTGAGGCGGGGAGAGTACTCTAGAGTCTCTTACAAAAAAGAAAAAGACAGAGAAGGTGAGAACTTAAGCAAAGCACAATCAAGTTTCTCTTTGGTAACAGGGAACAGATGTCCCAGAAAGCAGAAAATATGAACTTAGGACAAAGAGTAGAATGTCTCCTCTTGATACTCCCAAGCAACTTTAATTATCCTTTCCAGAGGAGATGTCCTTAAAGATATGAGGATTCAGAAGTTCTAAGACCTGAAATCTGAGCCACACTTTACTAACCCTTCTCAGAGACTTCACGTTTACTCAGAAACAAGTAAAGAAATCCAAACAGGTAAATTGAGTTATAAGAATGTCCTTACCCAGTGAGACCACGTTCCCATAATTCTCTAACATCACTTCTCTGTAGAGGTCCCTCTGAACAGGGTCCAGGCGTCCCCATTCCTCTCGAGTAAGGTACACAGCCACATCCTCGAATGTCACAAACTCCTGAAATAACACATCCTGGCTGCTCTGCGGAAATGAGGCCACTGTAGCGCCATGGCCAGGAAGCAAAGATAATGACAGAGCGGGTATCTGTCCAGTGTGTATTTATGTTGGGGAAGATGAAGAACAGATTAAAATATAGGGAGCTGATCCCACAACCCTTCAATACCTAATAAGTGCCCATCATAGCACCATGGACAAGCAAGATTTACTCTTGGTGTCAGGGAAAGTGGTTTGTGTGAAGTGCAGTTCTCTAAAGAGAATCAGTTCTGCTAGTGAAAAAAAATTCCAGAGAAGGTTTAACAGGCGGACTGAGAGGCCACACTCAATCAGCAGCAGTAGTCTCTGAAGAAAAGCAGAGAGTTCCTCAGCTCACCTGGTACCTGGCTGTCAGGGGTGCAGCTGCCTGGTCTCCTGGGCTTCCCTGGTGGGGAAGGGCAGGCACCTGGGGAACAGGTGGAGCTGAGGGGGAGAAAGGATCAAGAGTAAGAGCAGCCCTAGGGCCGGGGATTTAGCTCAGTGATTTCGCGCCTGCTGCGCAAGCGCAAGGACCCGAGTTTGATCCCCGGCACCAAAAAAAAAAAAACGAGTAAGAGCAGCCCTTCCACAGGGCTCCCTTCAAGAGGCCTCTCTAGCACAAAGGGTGTCAATGGGACCCTCTTTCACATCAATATACTACTAAAACCAAGCGATATATATCAGGTATTGGGTACCTCTACTCTGTCCCTCCTTGGTACTTGTATGTCTTACTTATGCCTGTTTAGGCCCACGATGCAGGATTTTATTAGGAAATCTCCTATTTCCCTTTATCCTTGTAAGCTGACATTCTTCTCACAGAAAGGTAAGTACTGTCCTTGCTCTGTGATGGGCAAAGCATAAAGATTTGTAGTGACTTATTGAGGCCAGAGTTAGTTACTAGGCCTCTAACAGTTTGCCAGACACAGGTCTATAAACTCCATTAAGTTTTCATCTTGCAAACGGGCACTGTCTCAGCAACCAGTGTGTAAGGCTTCCAGGAACAAGAAGCGGTCATTTGCTTCTTCACAATGCTTTCCACATTCCCGCAATGTCCTCACAGCACCCTGCCCACCGTGGCACGCCTCTTGTGGTGCTGGCACACAATTATTTCTGACACCAGAGCTGGCCACAGCAATCTAAGACACAGTTCTTAACAAATCCATAAGAACAACAACAACAACAACAAAAAAGGCCAGCCAACCTATCTATACATAGCATTAAAATGAGACTCTACAGTCAGTAGTAACAGGCACTGTGTTCAAACAAGGGATTAAATGGTTGCTTTCTTAACCAAAACTACATTAGTCACAAACACTGCAACTGCAACAGAACGGCAAGTGGCAAAGCGGCAGACATCAAGGAAGGACACTAAGTGAAGCCAAAAGGGAGCGGGAAAGGTCCTAAGTCTAAGAGGAAGTGAGAGCCAGACAAGAATTAGGAGATGGGGCCAAAGCTGCATAGCTCAGAGATTATTCTAGACGCGGTAACTGGGGTGAAGTGAAGGTTGTCTGAAAGACACAAAGCCACAGAGGGTGTGACCACCACTCTGCTTATTAAAGATGAACCATCCTGAACAGAGGGGCCCGGCCCAGTCCTCCCTCTAGGGGCCACCTTTTTCAAGTTGCTGACCTTGTCATACCAGGCAGGCCCAGGAGCCCCTCTAAGCTTCCATTCTCCTGGATACAAGTGTTGTCTCTGCCTTACCCCGGGTGAGTCCCTGCTCCATGTCCGTGTCCTGCATGAATTGAGGCTCTGGGGAAAGACACTCAGACTGGGTCTCCAAAGACTGAAACTGGACCCTTGGTGATCCTGTAGCTTCTTGGGCTGACAGTTCCTCCATCCCTGTTCTGGAGAACAATGACCATCACTGCAGGGTGAGATTAGGAAAAATGATTGGAATAAGATTTTAAAAAAAATCACATTACTTCATATCCTCAGGACTTAGGAAAATATCTTACACACTGTAAACACTCAATAAAAGTTCATTAATAATGATTAACCACCCAAAAGAAACAAGAGAAAGGAATATGGTTATTATTCAACTTCAAATACTTCAGATCCAAATCATTAGGTCCAAGTAAGCAAGTTTATTTGAACTCTACTAATTTGGAATCTGTGATATTTAAGAAAAAACTCGTAGGCATGCTGGCACACACTGCCGGTAATCCCAGCACTGGGGAGGCTGAGACAGGAGGATCACCCAAATTCGAGGCCAGTCTGAACTACATAGTGAGTTAAAAAAAGAAAAAAAAGTACTGTTGAATAGCGCAAAGCTTTCTGTGGAATGTCTAAAACAGCTGAAATCTACAACTTTCGTTAGAAGCTAAAGTTTGTACCCAGAGAAACATGCTTGGTATGATTACTCATTGTTTCTTCCAAAGAAGGCCCCTGAGGAGTTACTTGGTAACAATTTGGCAGCACACTTCAAATTACTAAATGGGGCTGGCTAACGATAAAACTCCATTTTGGGGAGTCTTGTGATACTGTCAGACTAGATGGGCAGTCTAACAGGAACACAAGGAAAAGCTGCGATTCCGATTAAGTCTGACCGGTGTCCTTCAAACCCAAGGACGTGACAGGGTTGTATCCTCCAACAACCCTCTGTAAGGGCCCTCGCCCGGCTCCGAGCGTGGCCTCCAGAGGCTCCAAACTGGGGATCTGCCCTGCTCCCACTTCCCTCTTAAGCAAAAGCAAGCTCCCAAAGTGCGCAGCAGGCGTACAGACCCAGCGCACACAGGACCGGTCACGGCGCTCGGACTGCGGGGCTCTTTATCCGCGGGGCTTCGGGGCGACCAGGACCGAAGACGAACGGGCTCCCGCGCCGGGCCTCTACGCGATCCAGAAGGTGAGGACAGCCTTCACCCAAGGCCCGGCATCGCCTCCTCCTCCTCTTCCTGGGGAGACGAACCAAGGGGCCTCTCTCACGGCGACCCGAGAACGAACGGCTTCCGGGAGACTCAACGGAGCGGAGAGGCGGGCTCAGCTACGTCCCGTCAGGGACACACTCCTTCGCAAGGCCGCGCCAGCTCTTCCGGGCCGCTCTAGATGGTCGGAGGGCGGCGCGTCTCAGTGGCATTTCCTGCAGTGGAGCGCGGGTCCCGGATGCGGCCCCGGATGCACCCCGGATGAGAGTCCTGGCTGTGGGCTCTGGATACGGGCTCTAGCGCGGGTCCCCGGATGAGGGCCCTGGACGGGGGGATCCCGAATGAGGGTGCCGAGTGAGGCCCCCCGCTTAATAGGTTAGTGTCTAGTAGGTCTTGGATGCTGACTACTACACTTGGCTTCTTCACGTTTTGCAGCAGTTGCACCGCCCTCTCTGCTGATCTGGTGGACGCTTCTAACCACACAGCGATAATGACTGCGACCAACTTCGGGGAAACTGCCCCCTAACCCTTCCCTGACGCCAGCCACCACTGCGTAGAGGGGAGGCCAGCCCAAGTGGGCACGTATTTGGGGTGAGGAGTGTCTAGCCTAATGGTCCGGCTTACCTGAGCTGGTGCAAAATGTGGAATATCACTGACTAATGGCACCTTGGTGATAGGAAGACATGAAGTTGTGGGTCAAAACCTATTAAATGTGGTGACAAAAGGGTTAAAATTCTCAACACCCAAATTTCTCTGCTGATACAATCCTGCCCAGGACATACTGGGGAGTCAGGAGGTATTCTGCTAATCCTGAGTAGATAAACATAATAAAAATAAAGATCTAGTCATCCCAGTGAGCCCTGACCCATTTTCTCTCAAAGAATTAATGTGTGGGCCGGAGATTTAGCTCCGTGGTTCCACCGCCTGCCGCCTCGCAAAATCCCGAGTTCGATCCCCGGTACCAAAAAAAAAGTGCTATCCTAAAACTAAAGGGGCTTCTGTGAGACGCAAGTAAATGACCTTGGCAATTTGCAACTTTGATGTACAACTTCAGTTACAACAAGAGTTTCTGGAAGAGTAACAGGAAACAGCGTGCTCTGGAAAATGTATCTAAGATATCTCCATTTGCCAACTCAGACCCTTTCCCACATCTTCATTTTCTTACAAAATCCATAACCTCTCACACTGAACATGCCTGCTGTCCCTCTTGACAGTGTGTTCAGATCTGAATAAACTCTTGCCTTTCCTATATTCCTTGACTCTTGGTAAATTCTTTTACCACCTGTATCACTGGCCCTCCACATACTTATCTGGCGCAGCATTAAGGATCTTGGGGAATGCAGGAGGGGATGAGGTTAAGTTGGAATGGAAGAGACAGAACTAAGACTGAAAACAATTATGCTCCTGGCTAGAAAGACTCAGCTGTGCAGATAGGCTGGGTTGGCAAAGCACTGGGGCAGGCACCCTTAGGCAGTGACTGTCTGGTATGCCTCCATCCTTACAGACTGTGATGGATTGTGGAGGAACTAGATTTGCAAGACAGTTACCCTCTTAAAGTATGAAAAGTGCAGTGTAGTGTCACATGCCTTTAATCCCAGCACTCAGAAGGCTAAGGCAGGAGGGTTGTGAGTGGGAGGCCAGCTATATACTGAGACCTTGTTGCCAGCCAGCATGGATTCTTGCTTTAGTAGAAATGGAAATTAAAGCACAAATTTACAGGAGAAAAACCTTTATTTGGAAAGTTAGAGGGAAGATAGGATTTCAGTTTAGGTAGCTGATACAGGGGTTTAGATTGACCCACCCACAAAGGCAAGCAGCCAATATTCAAGGATTATTAGTTGGTGGGCTAAGATCCAGGTGACCACAGGTTTAGAACAATGAATGGAAGGGTAATGAATGTCCCTTTAAACCTCTTATCTTGGTATCCTCTGTCTTGGATGGGTATGAGATCAGGTAAATTCAGGGCTACTCAATACTGTCTGGCCAGCTACTAGGCAGACATTCCCTAAATAACATACCCCTATGAAAATCTAAGAAGCAATTTAAACCAAGATGTATAATAATAAAGGTTACAAAATAAAAATCAGGCTTTGCTCTGCTTTTAGTTCCCCACCTGAGAACATCTCAGTTTGTACTCATTGAGTGGTAGGAAATAATTTCTGCAGCAAAGGTGAGCAAACTATGGCAGCAATGCAGTTTGTCCAAGTTATAGCTGACTCAGGCCATTTGCTCCAGTGTGAGGATCACAGGAAGCATCCAGTTAAGAGTCCAACTCCCAGCCAGGCATGGTAGCACACACCTGTAATCCCAACACCCTGGAAGGATGAGGCAGGAGAATTTCAAGTTCAAATTAAGTCTGGGAAATTTAGGATTTAACAAGATCCTGTCTCAAAATAAGGGGGTGGGGGGTAGGGTAGTTCAGTGTGAACTACATTGTGGTTTAATCCCCAGTGTGAAAAAAAAATCCACCTCCCCAGCCCACCATGGATAGGGATGAGACAGGAATACTTAGGGTCTTGTGACCCACTGGTATGCCCATCAATGGTAGTGAACCTATGGTATGCATGCCACAGATGTTTGTTATCATTGAAAGTTCTAAAATGTTCACCATCATTGGGCTAGATCCTTACAGAATGTGAAGCCTTATGGGGGAAGTAATCTGCTAGGGACAGCTAAGCTCTTAAGAGAATCAAAAAAGTAGTTCAGTAATTTGTACCAATAAATTAGAAAATGGACAAAATGGAAGTAGAAAAATATAATTTATTGAAGTTGACTAGAATAATAAAAAAAAAAGTAGTTCAGCATGGTGGTGTACACCTGTAATCTCAGCACTCAAGGGACTGAGGCAGGGGGATCATGGCTTTGAGGCCAGCCTGGGCTACATATCAAGTGTGAGGCCACCCTGGGCTACTGTTGAGGACCAGCCACCATGCGCGTAGATTGGTGAGGGGCCAGATTACAGGCCCACAGGCCCAAGGTAGGTGTTAACTTGCCTTAGGAAAAGAGAAGTATGACTTCCTGTCAGCGTGGAAAGCCATAAACATAGTACTTCTCAGACAAGATAGCTCCTACTGAGGGCAATAAATTATGCAGATATCCCAGTGTGGGGAAGGACCTTAACTTTTCCCTTTGAGATGCTAAAACTTGGTCCCTATCTGGCTATTGTAAAATTACTACAGTCTCTGTTTCTAGGATAGAATACCACACTCTCCCCTGTCCTTCTTAGTAAATAATAAGTGGGCCCACCATGGAGTTTGTGGAAGCCTATACCTAGAGACAATTTCCTCCTGGTCCCCCACTGTAAATAATATACTATATCTGTCTTTTTCCTTTACTCCCTGTTGTTCTCACTACAGGTATTCAGGAGTCTAAAGAGCTCTGGTTAGCTTATACAGTAAGACCCTATTTCCAAAAACAGAGTCTACTTCCCTCCAATATTCACCAAACCCTAACAAACAGTGGGGTTCTATAAGAAACACCAGCTACTATTTTGTTTTTTAGCACAATTTTCTTCCACAATAATTAAGATGGCACTGTAGAAACTACCAACATTAAAAGTGATCATTTTTTTAGCTTAAAGTATGTTGCTGTAAAGAAAATATGGGTTGGTGGTATAGATCATAGTGGAGCACTTGTCTAGCAAGTACAAGGCACTGGGTTTGATCCTCAGCACTGAAGAAAAGCAAATACTGACCCCCCGCAAAAGAACAAAAAATGTATGTGTAACTATTCCAAAGGGATTGATTGAGTACTTCACTCATCTTTCCCATGTGCTCACCATTGCAATCCACATGGATATGTACAAATGAAGTAAAATATCACACTCCTGCTTACACCTTTGTAGTTCAAGATTGCTTTCATGTGCAGAAGTTAAACTACTGAAGAAACACTGGGTAACTAGCATAGATTGGGACAACTCTGTGAGAGAAAATTTTGAGTTGGAACCTGAAAAAAGTAATAAACTGCTATTTTACCTGGACAACTTGCAAGTGATGACATAAAAAAGGTGCTATGGTCCTGGCAAGTGTCCTGAGAGTGTCCCCCGTGTATGAAAGGCTTGGTCACCAGCCTATGGCACCACTGGGAAGTGGTGGAATCTTTAGGAACTTAGACCACTGAGCACGTGCCTTTTAAGGGGATACTGAGACCCCAACCCCTTCCTCTTTCTCTTTACTTCCATGCCACCCTGAGGTGAGTAACTTCCTCACCAGGCACTCCCTGCCATGGTGTGCTACCTCAATGTAGGACCCAAAGCAGTAAGGCCAATAGACCACAGTCTGAAACTAACCCAAAATAAACCTTTCCTTTTATAAAATTTTATCACCTCAGGTATTTTGTGATAGTAATGTGAAACTGACTTAACACCATAGCAATTCCACTATTGTTACCCCAAAACCTTCCTGGAAAGAGCTAAACTCAGAGTCCTACCAACTACCTAGCATTACACAGATCAAGTTTTTAAAGATACTGCGGAAGATGATGGAGAGGTGAGCAACAGAGACAGAGCCTCTCTGAGGTTTTGTGTCCAGGCATGAGAATAAAGCAATGTGAGGAAGAGAAGAAGGAAGGAAGGGAGTTCTGGGACCCAGGAAGGCTCCGAAGCAAGCACTGAAGCCCACAAGGAGAGTGGAGAGAGACTCTCCAACCAAGAAGAGGGCGGCAGGCTGCACCTCAGACCTCCGCTCGCACTTGTTCCACGCGAATGGCAGCTCAGACCTACAAACTGTGACTGCTGGCAGCCCAAGAGACCTCCACAGAGAGACAGACCACTGGAACAGAGACAGTGCGTGCAGCAGACTGCAGTGGTTGCTGTGTTGCTGGGGTTTGGACGTCTCCCAGGAGAGACAAACAGCCCACAGATGTCTTGGAGAGGAGCCAACTGAGCTCAGAACTCACAACAGCTGTGGGCTGGCTCCATCTAATGGCTTCCAGTGTCAAATCGGCAGGAGGTTAGGGAGCCCAGTTTGAGCCAGTGTAGGGTGTGCAGTGTTGCAGGCTCCACAGGTCTAGGCTTGCTGGGATTAATCAACTCAGATCTGTATGCTGCCCATGTTGTCTACCAGCGACAGCAGAGACACGCCTTGAAGTAGACAGGGGTCCCCCCTGCCCCGTTTCTCTCTTATCTTGTTTTTGTTTTTCTTCTGTTTTGTTTTTTGTTGATTGGTTGCTCTTGTTTTTATGAGTGTGAACATAGTTTCTAGTGTTTTTTTCCTGTTAATTTGTTCTGTTCTTGTTTTTCTACTTCTCTTTCTCCCATCATCTTCACCAGTTTCCCAAAGTTTGCGTGATCTTCCTTTGTCATCTAGACTTGTTTCTTTCGTTTTTTTTATTTTTTATTTTTTTGGTACCAGGGATCAAACTCGGGTCCTTGTGCTTGCGCTTGCGAAGCAGGCGGCGAAACCACTGAGCTAAATCCCCGGCCCTTTGTCTTCTATTTCTTTCTCTCTCTCATTTTTTTTTTTTTTGGTACCAGGGATCAAACTTGGGACCTTGCGCTTGCAAGGCAGGCAGTGGCACCACTGAGCCAAATCCCTGGCCCTATTTCTCTATTTTTATCCTCTAGAAAAAATGAAATCAGAAATAATTTCTCACATAACAACAGAGATTGTGTCCACAGTGCAAAACATGATTAATAATGCTAGGGTAGACACAGATAAAAAAATAGAGGAGTTGAGGGCCGGGGATATAGCTCAGTGGTTTCGCTGCCTGCTGCGCAAGCACAATGACCCGAGTTCAATCCCTGGTACCAAAAAAAAAAAAAAAAAAATAGAGCAGTTGATGAACATGATGGAACAAGTGGAATCTATACAACATGCAAACAGGAGGCCAAGGATTTAGCTCAGTGGTTCTGGCGCCTGCCTTGCAAGCACAAGGTCCTGAGTTCAATCCCCAGTACCAAAAAAATAAAAATTTTTTTTAAAAAGACAAAAAAAATCCATGCAAACAGATATCCAGATTAAAACTCCATTGAAAGTTTACGCTGCAGAATGAGTCAATGTGAGGACAGCATCTCAGATATAGAAGACAGGACTGCAATTAGTGACCAGGAAAAGAAAAATTTCTTAAAAATAGTAAGGGGCCACGAGAAATCAATCCAGCAGCTGCTAGATGATGCAAAGAAGAATAACATCAGACTGATCAGAGTCAAGGAAGAAACAGGAGAGAGTGCAAACAACATAAAAAAACTGTTCACAGAAGGATAGAAAACTTCCCAAACAGGGGAAAAGAACTTGACAGACAGATAAGTGAGGCATATAGAACTCCAACTAGCCATGATCAAAAAAAAAATCTACACCTAGGCATGTAATAGTTAAGATTCCAGAAACCCAACAAAATTCTACAAGCAGTGAAAGAAGCAAATCACAAACAAAGGAAAGCCCTTCAGAATCACAGCAGACTTTTCAACACAAACCCTCAAGGCAAGAAGAGCTTGGAGTGAAGTATTTCAAGCCCTAAAGGAAAACAACTTCCAACCCAGATTGATGTACCCTGCAAAACTATCTTTCAAAATGGATGGAGAAATAAGATACTTTCATGGCAAAGAGCACCTGAGGAACTTCATGAATACCAAACCAGCACTCCAAAAAGTTTTAGACAATACCCTAGGAAAAGACAATGAGGATCACAACCCCAGGAAACCCAGCAGAATGAACCCATCAGGTATGACAAAAAGTTAAATGCAAGGGGGTTGAATCCAACAAAAAGAAAAGGCCATGACAAGGATAACTCAGTACACATCAGTTATAACCATCAATGTTAATGGCCTCAATTCACCAATCAAAAGAAATGACTGGCAGAATAGGTCAAGAAGCAAGATCCAACAATATGCTGATACAAGAAATACACTTAATTCAAAAAGAAACTCATAGACTGAAAATTAAAGGGTGGAAAACAATACTCCATGCGACAGGAACCCGGAAAAAATCAGGAGTAGCTATCCCATGCCACTCCGGTCCATGTGAGCTTCTCACTGGGATCTGCTCACATTCACTTATGGGATGTGGGCGGGCCTTTGGCTGTTGCTGGTTGGCCTGTGCATCTCTTTTCTAAGCTGCCGGCCTTTGTCTGGGGCCTGTGGGCCCAAGCTGCTGGAGTCTACGCAGGGCCCTGGCTGGGACCTGCGCACACCCACACCGCTCTTGTCCACTCAGGGTTCTTGCTCTGTTTTGAGACAAGGTCTCACTGTGTAGTTCAGGCTGGTCCTGCACTCACTGTGTGGCCCAGGCTGGCCTTGAATTTGCCGTGACCCTCCTGCCACAGCCTCCTGAGCGCTGGGATTTCAGGTGTGTGCCATCAGGTCTCGTTAATTTTTTTCTCTTATAAACAAGATTTTACCATTCC
Organism: Heterocephalus glaber; assembly: GCF_000247695.1. Next base: position 32,975,793 of record NW_004624740.1, on the reverse strand, counting down.
CCTAGTGGTTAAGTTTATTTATCTAGACCTAGTGATAGGTTTGGGCTAAGACAGTCATATACTTTCCTGGTCATATATATATTGGTAATAAATACAGTACTTGTAATTTTTTTTTGTACCAGGGATCAAACTCAGAACCTCGCACTTGCGAGGCAGGCACCAGAACCACTGAGCTAAATCCCGGGCCCAGTACTTGTAATTTTCTGCCCAGGCACAGATCAAAGTAGTTGCCACATTGCATCAGACTCATGATTTATTATGCTCATCATTCTGCCATTACCAGAGGCACTAAAGAGGAGACACCTTGTGAAGAGGTAAAATCATCATTGACATCAACTCCAAACATACATGTTCTTCAATTTTGTTCACCCTTGAATAACCCTAATTTATTATCTGCTGTATTTTCAGCATTTCTGTAAGTAACTGCTGCCCAGAATTCCAGTGTACTTCTGTCATTTTCCCCTTTTTACATCATTCTGGTTTCAAGAAATGTCTTAACAGTCCTACTATCCAAAGATCCAGCAATTTCAAATCTACACTCACCGATTTTTGAAGTTTCCTTTCTCTGGAACTCCCCTAGAGCTTGTTTTTTTTCTCATGTCCACCTACTAGGCTTGCACTTTCTGGTGAAGCCATGTCCATGGTTTTTCACAAGGACAGAAAACTGCTAACATCTTTGCTTTATCTTAAGTCAAAAGAGCAAAGCTGGGCTGTGCTCAAGGAAAAGAACTCAAAGAGGGGCTTCTTGACACATTCTGTTGGGGCTAAATGCCAGGAGCAGTAACTAAGCATCTCAGCACCCTAGAGCCCTTCACACCACCACTCCCTACCCATAACCCAGAGCCCAGGGTGGGCACAGAGGACAGATGAGAAGAGCACAATTCTTGACCCTCAAAACACACTGACCAATCAAAGAGCCCACTGGAAGTGAGTCACTGTCCTGCCTTCCTCAATGAATGCTACCCTCCATGGGAGTTCTCTAGGAACCCAATAGGTCTCATCTCAGTGGCTCCCTAAGTCATCCTCTATAAAACAAAGAATTTAAGGGGCCAGGCATTTAGCTCAGTGGTTCTGGCACCTGCCTTGCAAGTGCAAGGTCCCAAGTTCGATCCCAGGTACCAAAAAAAAAAAAAAAACCCAAACAACAAAGAATTTAAGCTCCTCCTCAGCCTGGGGGAAAAGACCAAGTTCTAAAAGAAGGTTCTCATCAACCAAAAGGAAATAAAAGGACTAATGGGAATCTAGCCTCCTGGGTGGAAAGTGCAGGTCACCTCATATAGTACAGAAGCTTAATTTGGGCTAATTCTTGGCCAAGTTTGTAGTAGTCCACTGTGATCTGCCATGATTCCTATTATCTGCCCTGATTCATGATCCTGCTTTTACAAGGTCCAGCCTGGTGAATCAAATGCAGATATGAAAGGGGCTGTTACTCCTATATCTATTAAATATGCAAGGGTAGCACTAATCTCTGCCATTCCCAAGAAAACAATATCCTTGCTTAACTACCTTGACAGAATTGGAGTATTTTCAAGAGCTCCCACCGTATTTCATTATATTCATAGCCTCTCTCTTGTGTAGATTTTCAAGCATGAAGATGCCAGCTAAAACATTTTTCTATTACAACAGATCTCAATCTACAGGTAAAGAAACCAAGGTGACAGTTCTACCAATTAAGTATGTCCAGTCTAATCACACACTGAGGAACCAGGAAACTGACCAAGTGGGCCCACGCAACCAGTGGATCCATAGGGGTATGGACCTCAGTTAAGATTCCATTTACCTGACTCCCATACGCTTCTGGAGGAGGAGAAAAGAGTCTTGGGTATTCTTTGTTTCTAACACAGAACTACCTCAGTAAAAGGCTATGGGTCTCTTTAGAATAAGTAGGGAAATCACTCTATATGCACTTGCCATCCATCACATTGTAGGATCCTTCCTCAAGGCAGCTAAAATCAATGGGCTCTTATGAATACTGGAACTGAGCCAGGGATTGTGATTTCTCATTGGGGTAGTTGACTCCACACTTCTGTTCATTTGTTCTGATTAACTATATTAAGCAAAACTCTTATTAGACATTTCTATATATCCCAAAGTCAGCCTCTAATCTGCCCATTCAGGCATTGCTGCCCATCACAGTAATTGTACCCACTTTGTTGCTGATAGTTATATTCTGCTACATAGATTCTGCTATTCCAACATCTACCATTACCTTTGCTATTGGGAAGCCCAGTTGTCTAAGAGCATCTCTTACTATCTATCAGTCCAGCAAGTGAGGATAGTCAACAAGCTTTTTAGAGATGCTTATGCTCCCATCCCAACCAGTGCAGTCCTTATTATCTTAGTAAAGAGTGCTCTCCAGAACCTCCTAAGAAACATAGTTGGTGGTAGCTTGCTTGGCCTTATATAATAATTTCAACCAAGTTTCTCTATTTATGAACTTCTTGATACTGTTGTCCAGCCTGCCACAGCAGTTCTGGTATCTCTACATCATTTAATATGGGTCTTGTCTTTCCTACCTTTTCTCTTTTTTTTCGACAGTCCTATTATTTTCTCAGGTTGGTTCAGAACTTCAGGGCTCCAGCAATCCTGCCTCAGTCTCCCAAGGAGATGGGATCATATACAGGCATGTGCCACCATGCCTGGCTTTTCTGACCTTTCAAGAATCATCCCAACAGTTTATTAGACTCATTTACCACTTGTCATTTTGTTGAATTCTGTCACACAGAGTGGCCTCAAGTTTTCCAAATTTAATTAAGTCCCTGGTCACCACTCTTAGGATCCACTATTAGGAAGTCTCCAGTCCTGCCAGTACCTCCTAACCAAGACCTGCAACTCCTTTGATGTAGAATCACTGTCCTTCCTTTAGCAGGCCTAGCCCTTGTAAAGTCAGGTTATGGTGAGACCTAATCCTCCTAACATGTCTGGTAGACAGGTAGGGAGGTGGGAGCAGGTTCTGAGGGTCAGCATTGTCTTATACATCACCTGTTTCATTCCGGGCACCTACACTGTTTCAGATAGTGAAAGCTTCTATTTTCCAACAAGATGGACCACTTATACAGGATGAGTTCAAGGGACTTTAGGGATTCAAAAGTGCTCAAGTAGGGTTATTCACATAGTCCTATCTTTTCCACCTCTTCCCTGCCAGAGCCCTGACTTTAACTAGAGCCATCTTGGTTGTGAATTCAAGCTACTATAAAGTTCAGTCATTTTCAGTTAAATCTCATAGGTGAACTTTAGTTATGGGGTTATGTCTGTAGATGAGAGTGTCTCTCACACTCTTTAGCTTGTTAGCTATTCCCTCTCATTTTCTATCTTCAAGGAGTCAGTGGCTTTCAGCAGAAACACTGATCCCATAATCATATTATACTCCTGTTTGACCCAAACCTTACATAAATCAGTTCATCTTTTCCACCTGTATTCCATGCCAGTTTACAAGTCAGTATCTAGTGATTAAACAGGTACCATATGAAAAGACTAGCAATATTCCACTCTACCAGTGATGGGGTTATCATGGCCTAATGAGTGACCAACTCCACAAGCCACTCTTACAGTCATCTTCCTAGGACCACTTAGGGCACCAAGTGTCTTATGTGAGGTTCTCTAGAGTACAGCCTAGGATAGAGACTCAGTGCTACATAGATTACTGAGTGTGCTCCTCAGGAAAAGCCTTGGAGGGAGGGAATGAAAGACAACAATGAAAGGAAAAAGCCAAGCTTGGAAGTGGCCTGATAAAATCTAGCCTTGGCCCAATCCCCAGAGGGTTCTAGCACACAAACTGAGCTAGTTTCCCCCATCAAGGTAAGTGAATCAGCTTTTTTTTTTTTTTAAATCCCTGTCAATCATGTCAACCAGTTATTGGATGAAGACACAGAGGAGAAAACTCCTGGGCTGCGGCAGCTCCCATCTTCTAAGAACAATCCCCAAGTCTCTGAAGAAAGACAGCTGTGTGCACTTAGCAGGCAAAACACATGAGGGGTGGGTGCAACACCTTAGTAAAGGAGTCCGGAGAGGGCGACACCATGAGTCACACATACAATCAACAAACACTTCATGGGGACCAAAGTCAGCAGAAGCAGGACTTCAGCAGTACCCCTGAAGCATTCTCATTCTCCACAGCAAACACTCTTGAGTCAATGCTCTTACCCATGTTATCTTTCCCCTGAAAAATTCCTACCAAGACCTTCCCACATGGCAGGTGGTACTGGACTGCATCTATGTCAGCTTCTTGTTAGCAATTCTAGTTGCAACACAAACTGAAACTCATTCTACGCACCATCACCCTATAAGGGAGGTCTATCCTCAGGGTCCTTGGGAACTGGTGCACATACTGCTTAGACTAAGATCTATAATTTAAGGGACATGTGGTGGTACACATCTATAATATTCCAGCCCAGCCGGGGTAACTTAGCAAGACCCGATCTCAAAATTAAAATAAATAAATAAAAAGCAGAAAAAAAAGCCCTGGGTTCAATCCTCAGTACCACACACACACACACAAATCCTTATCTGACTTGGTCCAATTCCCTCTACGGATTTGTGTGTACTGTCATACAGACCACCAGCAGCTTTGCCTTTCTTCTCTGTCTCCCTAAGGTCCTTCTCACATACCTTAGGGTGGGATTCAGTTTCTCATAGATTTACAAATTTAACTTTTTACTAGGTAACCTTGCCACTAGTATAATTAAAATGAAAGTGAGGTAGAGTATTTCATAGATAATTTGTAGATTGAATATGGCAGTAGGAACATGTCTCATCAAGCCTCTTGAACACGAATTTTGCCAAAATATAGATGCCTAAGTCAATTGCTTTTCAAAGGGTTTAATACTCAAGATGGGAACAATAATTGGAGTGTTTTAGTGGTTGGGATAATTGTTTCTAGAAAAGTTCATTGCCGAGGTATCAAAACAGGTATCATGCTGAAGAGTTCTTTCACTGCACTCTTCCCTGAATCAATATGCTGTCAAACAAGGCAGACACTACAAATAAAGATTATTTCTATTGTATTCAAGAAGCTTCTCTTTTTTTTGTTGTTTTTGGTACCGGAGATCGAACTCGGGACCTTGCACTTTCGAGGCAGGCACCGGAACCACTGAGCTAAATCCCCGGCCCTCATGAAGCTTTTCTCAGTGTCAATTTTCTGAAATTCTAATAAAGAATGAGTGTCGTCAGAAGGCTTTCCTGCATCTGCCATATCCAGGGTTCTCCTTTTATCTAGATTTCTAAGCATAAAGATGCTACCCAAAGCACTTCTCAAAAGGGAAAGCAAACAGGCATTTACTCATTGTGGATGCTCCAGTGTTCCTTTAGGATGAATTCTAACTGAGAGTTCAATATATCTGTAGGTTTAATGGTTAAGGTGGAAAAATCCTTCATATTGTTATTACACTCATTATAGGAATAAGGTCTCTTTAGGAAGGCTTCTCTAACATTGGGCTGTTTTTCAATAGAAACACCTATGCACATAAGGTGTTTATGGTATCTGTCCTCTCATGGCTTCTCAGATGCTTAAAGAGGCTACAACTCCAGCTGAAACTCATTCCACATTCTTTACACTGAAAAGGTTTCTCACCAGTGTGGATTCTCTGATGCTGACTAAGATGTGACTTCAGAGTGAAGCCTCTTCCACATTCATTACACTGATGGGGCTTTGCACTGGGACAGATTTTTTGATGTTGTTTTATGTGGGAACACTGGCCAATATTTCCTCTACATATATCACATTTATGGGTTTTCTCTGCAGTGTGAGTTCTATAATGTTGAATAAGGTCTGAACTGTAATTAAAGGCTCTTCCACATATGTCACATTTATAAGGCTGCTCTTGTAACTCAATCTTTTTGTCTTCAATCACAGTCAAGTTCCAACTGTATGCTTCTTCACAAATGCCATTTTTCTCATTTTTCTGACCCACATGGAGCACCTGATGCTCGATTAGGCTGACATACTGAAAGAAGATTTCTCCACATTCATGACATTGATGGGACTTCTCACGGGAGTGGAGTCGCAGATGTCCAGCAAGGTGTGAACGCCTTCCAAAGCCTTTCCCACATTCATTACACTTAAAAGGCCTCTCCCCACTGTGCACACTCTGGTGCTGAACGAGATGGGACCTCACTCGAAATGCTTTCCCACATAAATGACAGGTGTAGGGCTTCTCACCTGTGTGAACTCGCTGATGCTGAGTGAGGTGCACACGTTGGTTGTAGCTTTTCCCACACTCATCACACCGAAATGGCTTCTCCCCAGTGTGAATTCGTTGATGTTGAACAAGATGTGCACTCTGAATAAAACTCTTTCCACATTCATTGCATTTATGTGGTCTCTCTCCTGTGGAGGGTTTTTTGTGGATGTAAGTGACTTCACTGCAATTAATCCTCTTTGAAGAGGGCTGTCCTAGTATCTCCTTCATAGGAAGTCCCTGCTTTCTGTCAGCCTTGCCTTGGTGTTCATAGCCTTCTTGAAAACCTTGAACTTCAGATGCATTCCTTTGGATTTTTTCTGGTACTTCCATGTCTGCTTCTGAAAATTCTGAAATTTTGTTCTTAACATTCAGTTTTGTATTCCTACTTCTTCTGTCACTGCCTAAAAAAGTTAAGAGCAAAAATGCAAATATCAGTTATTTTGCAGAAGAAAAATAAAGTGTCGGGGTTGGGGGAAGAAGAGGATAATTAAATGAAACTATAACAGAAGTAACAAAAGGGAATACATGTAGGTATTTGATACTAAAAAGGAAGAAAAAGAAAAAATTGGGGGTATTTGTCCAGTGAAGAGAGCAAGACAAAAAAGAGATCTATTTAATGGGTAGCAGTAATGCAAGGAGTAAAAGGAATTCTGAAAAGGGAGGGGAGACAGGAATGAGGACAGATTTAGTACCCCAAAAGGAGTTAGCACACTGAATGAGGTGGAACAAAAACACATAATAGGATGGTGAGAACTGACAAAAATTGGAAGAACTAAAAGACAAAGGGTTAAAAAGTGTTTGGAATTAGGAAATATCTGACTAGGAGCCATGAAACAGAGAAGTGAGCCAACAAAAAAATACTATCAGGATGGCAGGTGATACATCAATCCCTGTCCTCCTCACCTGAGCTGACCCTCTGGCTTCAGTTTCTCTTATATGGAACCTCATACATCTCCCATCCTTTTTTATGTTTTCTTTTTTTTGGTTTTTTTGAGACAGGGTCTCACTATGTACTTCAGACTGGCCTTGGACTATGTAGCCCAGGTTGGTCTCGAACTCACGGTGATCCTCCTGCCTCAGCCTCCCAAGTGCTGGGATTACAGGCATGTACCATCACACCTGGTATGCTTCTCTCGTCTTTAACTGCCACACCACCAGACCACAGCTCCATGAGAACTCCAATGGGATCTGTTCTATTCCCTGCCAGATCCTGAGCACTTAGCACTAGGGGCTCTCAAAACAAGTGGCTGGATGAACACATCAAAGCACTCCTCCTCTAGTCCAAAACAGTAGGAGAAGGTTGAGAGTAATGACTGGGGAATAAGTCTGAGGAACAACTCCAAGTGGGATGTGAAAGATACTTGAGAAGCAACTGCTATCAGATGGTCTGTTCAAATGGGGTAGTCACCAAGAACAGGATGAAACTAGCTGAGACAGGTCGGCTCAACACAAAATTCTAAAGACATTATCAACTTCATAAATGTCTATACCATGAAGGAAGACATGGCAGTGATGTTAATGTGAATCACAAGTAGCTGAGCTTGAGGACATTAAGAGCATCAATTTAAAAATTAAAAGATAAAAACATTCACTAGGTGTGGTTGCGTACACCTCTAATCTCAGCAGTCAGAGACTGAGGCAAGAGGACTGCAAGTTCCAACCCAGCCTAATGATTTTGCAAGACTGTCTTAAGGCAGGGTGGGGGTTGCAGCTCAGTGCTCAGTGTGAAGGCCCTGGGTTCAATCCCCAGTACCACAAATAATTAATTTTGGGGGGAGGGGGACCAGGGATCGAACTCAGGACCTTGCGCCTGCAAGGCAGGTGGCAGAACCACTGAGCTAAATCCTGGCCCAATAATTAATTAATTTAATTTAATCAAAAACTGGCCAGTCTTAGTTGGCTGAAGAATACTAATAAAAGTCTTAAAATTCACAGTTCAGGTAATAGTAATCTCACCCATAGTTAATGTTATTTGAAAAGATTTTTACAAAGTAAACAAACAGGATACTCAACCTTATTCATAACCAAATTAATGAAAACAAACAACACAAAAACAAATTCTCTTCTGGCTACACAAATGGTTAAAAAATTTTAATAACTCTAGCAAAATTTTATTTAAACTGATACTTTCACGTGCAGTGCAATTGTTTTAAAAAGCAATGTAAGGGCTGGGGATTTAGCTCAGTGGTGCCAGCGCCTGCAAGGTCCTGAGTTTGATGCCTGGTACCAAAAAAAAAAAGCAATGTAGTCATAAGTGTTGAGTCACAAAAATGTTTTTTATTTTTTCACCTACTAATCCCACACCTAGGAATCTATTATAAAGAAGTAATCCTAGGGCCAGGGATTTAGCTCAGTGGTTCTGCCGCCTGCTGCACAACCGCAAGGACCCAAGTTCAATCCCTGGTACCAAAAACAAAACAAAACAAAACAAAGCAATAATCCTAAATATAGGAAAATGTAAAGGGGTAATATGGTTGTCAGAACAATAGCTAAAAAATTAGAATTGAACAACCAAAGAATAGTTGAGTAAAGTTAAGTAAATTACAATATCATTAATGATGGGAGGTTGTCCAAAATAACCAACAGGAGGACTGAAACACTGAAAAGTGCACATGTCACACTTAACTGTATTCTGTGGGTACAACTATGTGACATAGGTTTAAAAAAGTATAGGAAAACACACTAAATAATCATAGCTTTGCTCCTTAGGATGGTAGGATTCTGTGTGGTTACTTTCTTTCTTCCTTTCTTTCCTCCAAACTTGATGTACCACTGTTATCATTTAAAAATAAATGAAATAACTAAATTAAAAGAGCAGGGAACAAAGAAAGATGGATGTACAGGAGCCAAATTGTCAATTACTACAGAAAACTGGGCACAGTGGCACAAGCCTGTAATTGTAGCCTGTAATTGTGAGATGCTGAGGCAGGAGGCTCACAAGTTTAAGTCCAGCCCAAGCAAGTTAGCAACTTTGCCAGACCCTGGCTAAAGAAAAAGAATAAAAATGGCTGGCCTTGTGAGGCCAAATGCTTAAGTGACATAAATAGGACACACGTGTGTAAATACTGAACAGCTTCTCTGGTGTGAAAAATCTAAGTTTACATAAGGATCAAAATGTATAATTGATAATGTGAAATAGAAAGAAAAGGTCTAAAGGACTAGGAATAGTGGGAGGGGTAGGGGAAAGGAAAGAAGGGAAAAGAAAAAATATGAGAAAAGGAAAAAATGGAAACAAAGTCTTTGTAATAGGGAAGGGTGGAGGGGGTGAAGGGAGGGCAGGGAATGGGGAAAAAATAAGAACCAAGATGCATCATGAAAGGCACAAATTCCCAGTGATGAATGTAATTGTATGGTATACCTCAAATGTATCAATAAACTTAATAGGAAAAAAATGCCTGGGGATATAGCTCTGTGTAAAGGCTCTGGGCCTCACTTCCCAGGAAATCCCAAAAAAGAATGTCTAAAATGTATGAATCAAGCAACAGCAGTATTAGGTTAAAATATGGAATTACCAGAAGAAACGGGTAAGTGATAAAAGCAAGTACAGTTGGGGGGAAAAGGAAGGTTGAGGGTAAGGGATAGAAAGGAATAGGGTTTTGCCCATTCATTTGGCAATTAAGTATAACTAAGAATACAGTAAACTGTGGTTTTTGTTCCTTCCTATTGCTCCCAGTATTACAACCCATTTGTCTTGTGCCACTAAGCTCATAAAGCAAATGCTTGCCCTCAGGTAATTCCTGAATACAAACTCCTCCCACGTACATATCTGGGACTTCTCCCGGAAATGCCGTTTCAGATGCTCAATCAGGTGTGAGTGGCGACCAAAGCTCTTCCCGCACTCGTTGCACCCGTAGGGCCTCTCCCCGCTGTGGACACTGTGGTGCTGCACGAGGTGGGAGCTCACCCGGAAAGCTTTCCCGCACACCTGGCACTTGTAGGGCTTCTCACCGGTGTGGACTCTCTGGTGCTGAGTGAGGTGCACACGCTGATTATAGCTCTTCCCACATTCACCACACTGAAATGGTTTCTCTCCAGTGTGGATTCGCCGATGCTGAATAAAGTTGGAGGCTTGAAGAAAAAATTTCCCACAGTCGTTACATCTGTGCCCTCTCTCACCATTTGTGCTCTGCTTACGGTTAGTATCTTTGCTAGTGCTAAGATCTCTCTTCTGGGAAGGATTCTGCTTCAGTTTCCCCATGGTGGGATTTACCTGCCACCTTTGTACCATGCCCTTAAAGTCACTAACTTCTGCAAACTCTTGACTCTGGGAAATATTTCTTTCAGTGCTTCCTACTGCCACCCAATGTGAGTTGGGTGAACTGGCTTCATTAGAAATCTGCTTTGCTGTGAGCTCCATATTGTTGTCCTTGGACTCATAATCTGAAATAAGAGAAGGAAAAATGGGGAAATTAGCCATTCCCTGCCTTTGAGGAGAAGATGCAGTGATACAGGATAATTAAGTGAAACCAACATTTGCTAGGAACTTTGTAAAAATGACTTGAAAATGAGGATGCGATAAACACTAAGCAGAAAACCAGACAGAGTAAGGGAAAAAATGCCGGCAAGAATGGGCCAAAGAAATGAAACTGGAGAGCAGTCATCCCACTTAATGAAGAAGGTGCCTGGTATTCTCTTGCTATAATACTTAAAGAATACCTGTGAACACATGTGCAGTACTAAATACAATATTCATCTCCCTTTCTCTCTTTTCCTTTTTCTCTTTTTTTTTCCTGGAAATCAAACCCAGAGCCTTGTACATGCTTGGGAAGTGCTCTACCACTGAGATACATCCCCAGCCTATAAATAAAATATTCTTAAAAAGATGACTTTGGGTTATGCAGCTAACCCTGGTGTTCACTTTCTTCTTCCTGTAAATTCAGAGTTTGAAGAAGAAAGATGATCTTTCTGGTTTTTCCAATCCCAAAAGGATATGAATATGGTACGAACTTGTCTAAATGAAGGGAAAAAAAGGATGTTATTTCTACACTGAGAGAAGTCCCTACTGCTTCAAAGAGCTAGGTTAACATGCAATAGTGATTTATTGATAGATGAATTTTTAAATGCCCGAGATCAGTTCAACAATCAGCACAAGTATTAGAAACTGCTATTTTACTCAAAACACTGAAGTTCAATATGACTTGCTGAGAAAAATCTTCAATAATTAACAATAGGCAATATTATTTTTTAAATGCTAAAGAGATCATGGCCTATAAAGAATTTCCTAGTAAGAGTTCTGTGCTACATCCTGTGGCATATACCTGTAATCATAGCTACTTGGGAGACACAGTCAAGCAGATCCCAAGTTTGAGACTGGCCTTGGAAACTTAATGAGTCCATGTCACAAAATAAAATTCTATAAAAGGCCCAGAGATATAGTGGTACGGTCTTGTGTATAGTGTTTTCCAGACAAATGGGAGACCCTGGGTTAAATTCACAATATCACAAGAGAAAAAAAAAATACTTTAAAAAAAAAAAAAGAATTTTCAATATGTAATAATGGCAATAAGAACTAAATTTGCTGGGTGCTTACTCTAGGCCAGGAATTATACCAACTGCTTTACAATTTTATGACATATGTAATTCTCACAATTAGCTGTTGAGGTACGTACTATTTCATCCTTTTTTGACATAGTCCTAAGTTATAATTTTTGTAGCATGAAGACAATTTTGGTTTTTATTTTATCTTGTGGTGCTGAGCACAAACCCAGACCTCACACATGTAAAGAATACACTGTCCAACTGATCTACATCACCAGCCCTCCATGAAGACAATTTTAATTTACTACATAGCTATTTTATTGCTATTATGATTTTATTTTCTACATTTTAACAGTGGAAACTAATACGTAAAAAACAAAAAAACATACCATAAAACCAGACTTGTATATGCTTTTCTTCTCCCCCATTTAACAAGGTAGATAATCCCAACTACTACAGTACAAAGTATAAACAGAACATACGTGAATGTTTAAATTTTTTAAAATTTATTACACTAAAAGACACATTGTCATCAGTTCCCCTCAAAATATTCAAAGGTTCTCCCTCACTTCAAACACATTCCGTCATTCTTGGCAATGTGTAATAAGGTTTTTAAAACTTAAACATTCACCATAATTTTCAGTCACTACTTGTATCTCTCTTGATTTATCTACCTGTGCTCACACATTTTATTCTTACTAGAATTCTCTTCCATTCAACAAGTCAAACAAGCCTTACTTTTTCCAAGGATGAATTCAAAAAATATCACACCTCAATGTACATCTGATATTAACAGTTAACAATTAGGATATTAACTCCAATTATTAGGATTGGGATATTAACAATTATCCTTTTCCAAGGAGAGGGAGCATATATATTGTGATACCAGTCAACTTATAGACTGGCTTCCTGCCTCTTCATGGTGTAAATGACAAGCTTTCTGATGAGTCTTGGTTTATCTGTATATTCAACTGTCCTTGCTCAATGCTGTGCCAGGCTGCTGAACAATGGGGGGGGGGTATACAAAAAAGCTCAATCAGGCTTCAAAATCATGACCTTCAATTTCACTGGTTCCCTGGGTTATCTATCTTTCTAAGTTTGGCTCTTTTTCTTACTCATTTTTTTCAGCACCTATATCAAAATGTTCCCACTGCTATATTTTAAAAGTGGACTAATATATATGGTATGGTATTAGTTTCTCATGAACTTATATCCATGAAGAACATGTCTAGAGCTGGGAGGGGCAGCATACCCCTGTAATCCCAGCACTCTGTGAGACAAGAGGATCCCAGGTTCAAGCCCAGCATGGGCAGCCGGAAGACTTAGCAAGGCCTTGTGCCTAAAACTAAAAGAGGGGCAGGGAGGACATAGCTCCGTATAGAGGCCCCTGGGTTTGATCCCCAGTACCACACAACAAACAAACACGCAGACATGTCCAGAGATATAACAACACCCTAGCCATAATCACTGCCTTGCTGGCTAAGGTGACGCACACTTGTAATCCCCGCGTTCAGGAAGGTGAGGCAGGAGGATTTCCACAGTCCAAGGCCAGCATGGGCTACGTAGTGAGTTCAAGGCCAGCCTAAAAATCTCAAGGTAGGTGCCTTATTTTTCACGTTATACCCATTTATACTATTTGAATTTTTACTATGCGCACATATGAACCTTTTAAAGCCACAGTTCTCCACTGCGCTGCATTAAAACCACTACTGCATCATCTCCTACTCACTCCACTGCCTGCTGAATCACCTGCTCCCTCTCGACAGGTGACTTTCCTATTTCACAGAAAGTCAAAGCTATCCAGCCAAGAGCTCCCTGAATGTCTTACAGCCCCATCTTTAAACTTACTAACAGCCTACTTTTCATCCTCTCTTTGCTCACAATAGAGCATATCTTTCTCGTTAACCAAGATCAATCCTTCCTGCCTCCCATAACCTGGATCTCCCATGCCTTCCTGCTTTCCAGGCAACTCCCCAGATCACTTATTTGTTCTACCTTACTTCCATCTTCTACTTTGTAAGTTCTTTTTGAGTAGCATGTTTTTTTTGGTACAGGGGATCGAACTCAGGACCTTGCGCTTGTGAGGCAGGTGCCAGAACCACTGAGCTAAATCCCCGGCCCAATAAGTACATTTTTTTTTTTTGGTACCAGGATTGAACTTGGGACCTTGCACTGCTTACAAGGCAGGTGGCGGAACCACTGAGGTAAATCCCTAGCCAGTATGGGTGTATAGGTGTATATCACCATGCCCGGCATTCTCTTTTTTTTTTTGGTACTGGGGATCAAACTTGGGACCTTGCGCTTGTGGGGCAGGCAGTGGCACCACTGAACTAAATCCCTGGTCCTTGAGTAGCATTTAAATATGCTTAAAACTTCTCCCCTTTAGAAAAAGGAGCATTCAGTTAGGCATGGCGGTGCACACCTGTAATCCCAATATTCAGGAAGCTGAGGCAGGAGATCACAAGACTGAGGCCAGTCTGAACTGGTCAGCCTGAACTAAATAGCAAGACTCTGCATCAAAAAAAAGTATACAAAAACAATCCATCCATTCAACCCATATACTCCAGTGATCAAGCCTCTCTCTTTCACTTTAGAGACAAAGTTCTTGAAAGTTATCTAGAATACTTTCCTCAAGTCCCTCCTCTTTGCAGTTTTGAAAGACACTGTCTCATGTTCCCCCATATTCCAGCCAATCCATCTTGGAGAAGATACATTTATTTATTTTTTAAAATCTCATTTCCAAATATGATGGATATTTTTTAAAATTCTAACCTACGATGCTGCTAGAAATCCACAAGCATAAAAATAATCAAATGTGGCCTAAGGAGGTAGAAACCACTGAACATGATCTCAATGTAGAAGAGCAGACTGACGTTGTAAAGATGTGGCAATGAAGATAATGAGAAAAATAAACAAAGTAAGAATTGAGAACAGCTGTGAGAGTGACCTAGGAAAGAACTATCCCAAGAACCTCCAACTCTGAATGAAGCCACCAAGTCCCTGTGTAGTGCCTGGAAATACACAGCAATACTAACAGGTTCAGAGTTGCTTTTAGAAATTAAAAGGAAGAGAGTAAAGAAACATTTTCATTAAATATCCTTTTTTTTTCCTTAGACAAAGTCTCTCCATGTAATTCAGGCTGGCCTTGAACTCGCTATGTAGCCCAGGCTAGCCTTGAACTCACAGCAATACTCCTACCTCTGTTTTCCAGGTACTGGGACTACAGATGTGCACCACCACACACCCGGCTCAGTGTAACATTGTTACAATATTAATAATTCATTGAGATAAAAGACTACCCCTAAGATCCCAATAGATCAATGAACAGAGGACATAAAAGGAAATTCTTGAAAATATTAATAGCAACCAAAATACAAAATTTGAAAGAACAAGAGTCATTTTTATACCTTTTAAGTAAAAGCCTGTGAATGAACTGAAATCGTGAACCAATGGCCCCTGCCATGCTTTTCAAAAGAAATCTGGCATTGTGTATGTATTTCACTTGAAGCCCACCAGTGTGCCTGATATGAAGTGGTTGGTTCTTCTATAAGAATGATTAAAAAGCTAAAGGCCACAATCCCCAAAGTGTCTGCAATAATGCTGAGCTTTTTATCATCACTCTAGGCAGCATACAGGACCATTAACTTTCAGGATCGGGGCCAAGGATTTAGCTTAGTGGTTCCACCACCTGCCTCACAAGTGCAAGGACCCGAGTTCGATCCCCAGTACCAAAAAAAAAAGATTTCAACTTTCAAGATCGTAACTTAGTTAGATGTAAGTGTACAAATTCAAGAAGTGATGTAACATGTGAAATGTAGATACCAACACGAACGTCATAAAGTAGCGACCTGTGATCTGGAATGGTGTTGAAGTGTACTAACCACCCATGCACGAGAAGAAAGGAGACAATGCCACTGAGCTGGGCACTACAGTACAAGCCCATAAACTCCACACTCTGAGAGGCTGGTGCAGGAGGATCATAAGCCAAGTCCAGGCAACTCGGCAAGACCCCATCTCAAAATAAAAAATAAAAAAAGGGTTGGGCCAGGGATTTAGCTCAGTGGTTTTGCCGCCTGCCTCACAAGTGCAAGGACCCAAGTTCAATCCCCGGTACCAAAAAAAAAAAAAAAAGGGCTGAGGATGCAGCTCAGTGTTAAGGCCCTGGGTGCAACCTCCAGTACAACCCCCCCACACACACACACAAAGGGTCTGAGAAGTTTTATAAACCAGAATTATTCTGTTAAGAATTACACAATTTGCCAAGGAATACAATAACCACTTAAAATTTATTAGAATCTAAACCCATTAGTTTTAAGTGTGCTCTTATTTAAGAAAGTTAAAAGCATTTGATGGATTATAAAACCTATCCACCTCAAGTACAGTACTATCAGTCTTCAATCATACCTTTATTAAGGTAGATAATCAGAATAATTTAAATGAGTAAAAAAGAGGTTGACTTACAGGAAAAAAATGTCAAAAACATAACAATTAAAACATGTATGTTTTTTGACTTCGATCCCTGGTATCAAAAAAAATATGTTTTTTTATATGATGTGTTACAAATACTCCTTACAAAATACCAAAATTAAGATGTCCTAATCCATGCAGGTGAAATAATTCTTACCCAGGGAAGTAATACTCCCATAATTCTCCTTCCTGCCATCCCTATAAAGAGACTTCTGGGACTGGTCCAAATGTTCCCACTCCTCCAGGATGAAGGATACAGCCATATCAGCCACATCTTCAATTTTCACCAACTTCTGAAACAGGAGATCTCTGCTAAATTCCCACTCCCTGTGATCAAATCTGGAGCGAGGGGAAGAACTGGGAGCATTACAGCAGGAAATCAGTGACGAGAGGGACTTTGCCTCAAAGAGAAGTGGGAAGTATTGGGCAGAAAGGAAAAAGATAAAAGGTAATGAAGTTAATAACCCAAGATGGGCCTGGTGATTGGTCAAAGAAACAGACTTCCTAATAAAAACTTACAATCAAGGCAGCTACCTGTCAGAGAAGGGATGCAGGTCCTCACAAAGGCCAAAGAGGTACCAGCTCACCTGGGACCCAGCTGAGGGAAGTGAAGCTGTCAGCTCCTGGCTGTCCTTCAGAGGAAGGGAAGGAGCTTGGAGAACAGGAAGGGCTGAGGGAGGAGAAAAAGGTGTGAGTGTGAGTATCTCCATTTGGTTCTCAGTGCTGTCATAGGCCTCCTCTGCACGCAAATCTACAATGACCCCTGCCAAATTCCTCTGGTTGGCTCTCAAGACTCTCTGCATCCTGGCCCCACCCACACTTATCCTTTTATTCCTCCTTCTCCCCAAAAAACCAGACTTGCTGCTTTGGTCACTAATTCCTGCTGGACCATTCTCCTAGAAAGGATTCATTGCATTCCACTCTGCCTGCATCAACTCTACTGGCCTCCAAGAACAGAGTCTCCCACCTTCCATGAAGCTGAAGCATTGCCTAGAGTGCAGGGGTTCACAAGCTTTAATGCAGGGATCTTGGCACACAGCAGATTCTGACTCAGAAGGCCTGAGTGGACCGAAGGCTGCATTTCTATCAAGCTTGAGCAAGTGAACTGGTCTGGCTGGTCCTTGGACCACACCTGGATTACCAAAGGCTCCAGTCCAAAGGCTTCAAGGAATTTCCATAGTTCATATTCAGGCAAGAAGTCAAGAGATATACATTAGGTCTACTCTATTAGAGGAATAGTCAGATAAAACTACTCTTGTCCTGAAAAACTCCAATGGAGAGAACAGATATGTAGGCCTGCTTGCCTTACCACAGTGTGAAAAGTTCTAGAACTGATGTTCCTGACTTTCCACAGGGGCAGAAGCACCTGCAGACTGCACGAGAGAAGCAGGAGTAGCAGAAAGGCCTTTTCTTGGAGGGTGGCGCTAGGCGGTCGGGGGAAGAGGTAGGAGAAGGCAAGCTTTCCTGGGCAAAGGGCGGGCATGTGTGTTGCCTTAAAGGGTCCCATCTCCAGAGGCTGGAAACCATATCAGCTTTTGCTGTCACCTCTACTGGCTCTGTCTCAAGACCATGGCACAGCGGACCTTCCCGTCTGTGTGCCCTGTGATTTAAGGATGGCCATCAGTACATGGGAAAATATGGTGGAGAAAGCAAAGGTGAGATGGCTCAGAATAGGGCAGAAGTCTAAACTGAGGTGGGCATCTGAAATGAACAGACACTTTTCAGATAAAGTAGAACAGGCAAATAAGTATACGAAGAAATGCTCAATATCACTTGTCATTCAAGAGATGCAAATTAAAGCAATGATGAGATTCCAGCTCACTCCAGAAAGAATGGCTATTATCAAGACATCAACTAATAACAAATGCTGGCAGAGACAAGGGAAAAAGGAGCCCTGCTCCACTCTTGCTGGGAGTGTAGATTGGTGCAACCACTGTGGAAATCAGTGTGGAGATCTCTCAAGGAACTAAAACTAGAGGTTCCATTTGACTCAGCTATTCCCCTTCTTGGTAACTTCCCAAATGAATTAAAAGCATCTCACCACAGTGATATATGCACACCCATGTTTATAGCACCACATTTTGTAATAGCTAAAACTTGGAACAGCCCAAATGCCCATTAACCAATGAATGGATAAAGAAGATGTGGTCTTTTTATACAAGGGAGTACTACTCTGCCATAAACAAGGATAAGATTGAGACATTTCTAGCTAAATGGATGCACCTTGAGACTATACTCTTAAGTGAAATAAATTGGACACAAATGTTTATAAATACTTCATTGTTTCTCTGGTGTGAGAAACTGAAACTGTAAATAAGGACCAAAATGTATAACAGATATTGGGAAACAGGAAGAAAATGTTCAAATGAGAAGGGGAACAAGGGAGGGGAGAGGGGGAAAGGAAGGGAGGGACAAGAAAACCGTAAGAGAATAGAAGGAAAAATGGAAACAAAGCCTTTGTAAATGAGGGGAAAAGGGTCAAAGGGAGTGGAGGGGAATGGGAAAAAAGAAGCAAGATCTATCCTGTACAGGTACAAATTCCCTAAGATGAATGTGATCATTACGTGTATCTAAAATGTACCGATAAAATTTTTAAAAAAGAAGTCTAGACTTAGGGCCCGACCACTCAGGTTAAACCTTGGCTCTGTTACTTACCAGCTTTGTGACCTTGGACAAGTTACTCAAACTCTTAGGCCTAATTTTTTTTTCATGTCTGTGTGGGGAGAGGGGAATTGAACCCAAGACCTTCACACTGAGCTACATCCCCATCCCTTTTTGATACGGAATCACTGGTTTTTGTTTGTTTTATTTGGGAGACAGGGTCTTGCCATGTTGCCCGGACTAGCTTCAAACTCCTGGGTTCAAGCAATCCTCCTGTCTCAGCCTCTCAAGTAGCTGGGCTTACAGGCATGCACCAGTAGTAAGAATTATGTGTATACCAACAAAGTCTACTGCACATTTAGTTTTTGAGCTTCTTTTATGAACAGTTTTAAATGTTTTGTTTCATTTTATTTTGTTTGAGATAGGGTCTTGCTATGCAGTTCAGGCTGGCTTTGAACTCACTATGTAGCTGAGGTTGGCCTTGAACTTGTGGCAATCTTCTTGTCTCAGCCTCCCAAGTGCTGGGATTGCAGGAGGGTACCACCATGCCCAGCTTTTATATTTGTTAAGGTTAGTATTATATAGTATTTATTGTTTTTGAAGTCTTCTCAAGAACAAAAAGGAAATTTATTTTACAAACAGACTAAATTCTATATGGATCAATTGGACCTGTGTACAAATCTAAGATACAGTTTGGCATCTACATGATCTTAGTTTTCCTATGCGTTGAAATATTTTTCCATTTCATCCTAAAAATTATTTCACTGTACTAATCACAATTTATTAATTATTCCCAACAATGCCACAGAAGACTAAAGTGACAAGCATGGAAGAATAAAGGAAACATATGGGTGACAGAAGAGTGAAATAAATCATCATTCTTTACCCTTCTCAAAATACTACATACGTTGCCCAAAGCACCACTTCATTCTTCAAGCAGGTAGAAAAGAAAGCTGTTGACACTTGTTTAGTTTTCACTCAACACAACTGAGAATGCACAATTTTTCATCTGCTGCTCAAATTGCCAAAACTTAAATGTACAGAAAAAGACATTTACTACGCAATTCAGAAGATGACAGAGACAAATAACAGCACTCTCTAATAATAACAATAATGATGACAATAAGGAAAATATCAGCATAAGTCTTTAAATGCTAACATCCTACATAAATTTTCTCAAATTCAAGAATCAACAATGCTGCCTTGCACAGTGCCACACACCTGTAATCCCAGCACTCAGGAGGCTGAAGCAGGAGGATCACTGCCAGTTCAAGGCCAGCTTGGGATACACAGTGAGTTCAAGGCTGGCCTGAATTGCATAGTAAAACCCTATCTCAAAAATAACAACAAAGAATCTACAATGAACAACCTATTTTTAATTTCAAAAAACTATAGCACTCTCATCCAGTGAGTGACTGAACAGAAAGGACTGTCCCATATGACATTTCACAAGAGTCTTGACCATCCCATTTTGCTGAAAGGAGAGAACTCCATGACAGTATTCTTTCACCACGTCTGTGTGTCAAAACATACTTGATGCAAAGAAGTTTAGTGCTTATTAGAATTTCTTTAAAAATTGTTTTTCACTCTTTTGAATTCTTTTATAATTATTCATAAAATTACTTAAAATACAAAAAACAAAAAGGATCCACTGGACCCAGGTGATAAAAGGTAAGGACCATTTTTCCTAGTACTGTGAGGCATAAATGAATTCCAACAGGTAAAATGCTTAGAACAGTTCCTACACAAAGTATGCACTACATAAGTAATAGCTGCTGTTGCAGCTGCTATTTTTACCATGGTGGAAGGACAGCTGGAGGAGATGAGGACAATGGAGTATGTCAAGGAGAAATTTGAACACTCAAGAAAGACTGAAAGAGCCAAGTGTGGTGGCCCATGCCCATAATCCTAGCATTCAGAGGCTGAGGCAGGAGGATCACAAGTTTGAGGCCAGCCTCGACCCCACAGTGAGTTCAAGGCCAGCCTGAACTATGAACTATATAGTAAGACTGTCTCAAAAAGCAAACAAACCAAGAACTATAAGAAAGTCTGAGGCCGAACAGAGGAAATATAGTCCTTTATCCACCAACTCTTATCCACAATTCTGAAAACAAAGCTGTAAATAGCAGAGGAACCCCCACCCCGCCACGAGGTCTCACTATGTTGCTTAGGCTGGATTGAAACTCCTGAGCTCCAATGATCCTTCTGCCTCAGCCTCTGGAATAGCTGTGACTACAGATCTTTGCCACCGTGCATGACCCCAAAGGATTTTTTTTCCATTAAATTAGGCACTGAAATAATTTGACAGCAGAATCTGACCTGAATTTTTTTTTTTGAGACTGGGTTTTACTACATAGTTCAGGTTGGCCTTGAATTCACTATGTAGCCCAGGCTGGTCTCAAACTCAAGGCAATCCTCCTGCCTCAGCCTCCCAAGTGCTGGGATTACAGACATGCACCACCACACCCAAGCCGGACCTGAATTATTATAAAGCCATTTAAAGCTTTTATTTAGGCTAGGGATTTAGCTCAGTGGTTCAGCCACCTGCCTCGCAAGTGCAAGGTCCCAAGTTTGATCCCTGGTACCAAACCAAAAAAACAAAACAAAATAAAGCTTTTATTTAATCAACTTACTCCAATATATATACATTTCAGCACACAAATATTAATATGTGTACCACTTCAAACAGTGCTGCTAATGTAATAAATAGTATAAATTATATCACCTTACTAAATCTGCAAAACTCAGGGATTATGGATTGGTGGACATATGACATAATTAATTTGATACTCAGCTGATCTTCCTTGATGTAGCTAATACAGGTAAATAAAACTGAGACAGGGAGGGAGGGAGTGGAAGAGAGAAACAGGGAAGGAAAGAAGAGAGGTCAAATGTTCTAAGGTCAGTGGGAAAACTGCTTCAAATAAGATTTCAAAGTGAATGGCTGAGCAGCCAGAAATAAATGCAAGTAAAAACTGGAGTGTCTTTTTAATATAATCATTAAGACAATAAAATTCATGAGACAGAGGTGAAAAACTGCTCCAAAACAATTTGTTTTTAATTTTTTACTTTTTTTGGTTTTTCTGAGACAGGATCTTGCTATGCAGTTCAGGCTAGCCTTGAATTAACTATGAAGCCCAGGCTGGCCTGGAATTCAAGGTGATCCTCCTGCCTTAGCCTCCTGAGTGCTAAGATACAGGTGTGTGCCACCTTGCCGGGCTTGCAGAACAATTTCGAAATATGTGTAAGAGACATCTATAGATCTCTGAACAATACCTGTACTTCAACCTGTCAATATAATCATCTGTTATAGTGTCTGTCTTTTTTTTTGGTGCTAGTGATCGAATCAAGGGCCATGCAGATGCTGAGCACCACTGAGCTACACCCCAGCCTCTATTCAAGTTTTGGTGTTTGTGTATGTGTATGTGCTTCTTTGAGACAGGGTCTCACCGTGTAGTTCAGGCTGGCCTCACATTCACAGTGATCCTTCTGCCTCAGCTTCCCAAGTGCTAGGATTACAGGCATGTGCCACCACATCTAGCTCCATTATATCTTTTGAATACAGCTCCAGTCATCCTAGAAGCTGCCCTCTATTTTGACACCAGAGAGTACACCCCAGATTTCCAACCCTTCCCAACCTCCCGAGCCTGCTGGTTTCAGACAGGCTGCTGAGCCTCCCTTCCCTCTCTTCCAATACTCCCTGGCCATGGGCCAGAGTACCCGGCTCTACCATGTCTGTTATGCTGAAACATGGTGCCTCACCATTTTCCTCCAGAACATGAGGTTTCCGTGGCTCTTGTTCAGGCTGGGCATCCATGGACAGGAACTGGTGACCAAAGGTCTCCTGCACTGCTCCAGGTGACACCATCTTCTGAGGAAGCACTTCAGGACACGCCACAATCTAACAACCACAACCACAACCAATCAATGCAGTTACAGAGATGGCTATGAAAGAACCCAGTAGGGTCCACTGGACTTTCATTAGTTCCTCCACCAAATATTTAATGTACATCTACAATGAGCCAGGAACTATTATACAGTGGTTTAAGAAATATGATTTACTTCTAGTTGGAGAAGATGTTCATGGAACACAGCAATACACACATACTAATTACAAACTGTTGTAAGTTAGAAGAAACATAGCATTGTGAGTTAAAAACAGATGAGATCCATTTTAGACTGGGCAGCCACTGAAAGCTTTTCTAAGGAAGTGTCACTGAACACCTAAAGGATCAGAAGAAAGCAACCAAGGAAAAAGTACTGTATCGAGAAGAGACCCAGGCAGAGAGAACATCAGCAAAATCCTCAAGCAGAAAGAGTGTGCTCAGTACAATACAGGAACCTTAAGAAGACCAGTGTGGGTAAAGGTTAGTGAAGGGAAGAATGAGAAAGGGGGTTGAAAAGGCTGTTACACAACTTAGGAAGTCACACATGGACAGACAGACAAACACGAACACATAAGCTAGTTCATATCCACAGTGCTACTGGCCCCCATCTTTCTGCTCTTGGCCCTTTGTCAACCCTAGAGTACAATTACTCTGCTACAATCCCCCTAGATTATGCCTATTGTGGAAAGTAGCAGTTCAGTCCTAGCACAGGGTAAGATAAAATCCTACACTAAGATAAAGCTGCTATTTCCTTTCCTCCCTCCTCAGGTTTCAAAGCACTTTAAAATGTAACTCTTCTAGTACAGGTACTATATTAAGAGCTGTAAAATAGTTGTGGCAAATACCACTCTGAAAGCTTCTGTGTCCCAGTGGGCCTGCCCAGAACAAGAGTTCAGATTTCAATATGTCATCCAGTACCCAGGCTCCAAACAACTAAAGCAGCACTTGAGGTCCACTGAGACAAAGATAAAGGAACCATGAAAAATTACAGATGGCATAAACAACATTGCCAAGAACACCAGAAGACAGGGAGGAGAGCCAAACAAAATAAGCTATGAAGATCTTTGGGAAATCCCTCCAGATGGGCCTCACAGCTCTGACTATGCCTCACAGCTCTGACTACCACAAATGAATGATTTTCCTGCATGTATGAGCTGCGTGCATATCATAGTAAAGAGAGTAGATGTGCAATATCTGCTCTAAGTTCTGCATTTTAAAAATCCTTTCGGTTTTACATTATGATTTTGGATATTTATTTCTGCAAAACAGTAGGAAAGTTTCCATTACTATCCCATGTTAGGTTAAAAAAAAGAAAAACTGGACTTCACCATGAGCCTTTACTTCTTGTTCTGACTGAGCAACAAAAAGGTTGAAACATTCCCATCTCCAGGACAATCCTTCAGGACAGCAACAGGGTCCTGCTGCAGGTCAACAGCCACTCCTCTACTGCTACCTGCATCACAGGGTTCAGCCCAACTCAAGAGCTTGGATCTTCTGGAGCTCTGAAGTACCCCTCATCCAGAGGAGAAGACTGATGAGACTGGTAACTTAAACTGAAATGCAGTAGCTCTAAAGAATGAGAATTCTGTAGCTACTTTCAAACTCTTACAAACTCGTGGTCCCATAGTTTTTGTTTCTTTGCCATTAAAAGAAAAGAAATTAAAGCTTAAAAGAGCATTAGCATAGGAGCAAGAGAAGGAAGGGAGTCAGTTTACAAATAAGTATAGGGAAGGCTGGGGATTTAGCTCAGTGGTTTCGCCACCTGCTGCGCAAGCGCAGGACCCAAGTTCGATCCCCGGTACCAAAAATAAAAAGTACAGGGAAAAATAAGAAGTGAAAGGAAGTTATGAATCCTCCCTAAATTAACATGCAATTTTATAGAATCCCAATAATAATATCAACAGGACTTTTAGTGGCGGTGGAAACTAAGTAACTCTGAAGTTTACAAGAGCAAAAGAAAACACAAATTTTTTTTTTTATTTTTTAAGAGAGTAAGGGCAACTCTACTAGATACCAAAACATTTTATACAGCTCAAATAATTAAAAATATTGATATTGAACAGCCAAGAAAATCAATAAAAAATAAGAAACTAGACATGAACCTCAAATACAAGCAGAAATATGATACCTGATAAAAGTGCCATATAAATAAGAGAAGATAAAGGGGATCACTATGTTACTGAGGCAACTAGATAAATATCTGGGAAAAAAATAAGTGTAACCACACTAAATACCTTGCACCAAAATAAATTCCAGGTGGAACTATCATTTAAAAGCACTAAAAAACAATGGAAAAGAAACTATAAGGAAAATGCTTTCATAATATTATAGTGAGGACCTTTTTAACTATGGTACGAAATCTAAAAAACATCAAGAGTGGGCCAGGGATTTAGCTCAGTGGTTTCACCACCTGCCTCGCGAACGCAAGGTCCCGAGTTTGATCCACAGTACCAAAAAATTAAAAATAAAAAAATAACAAAATAAAATTAAAAAATCAAGAGTTAAACTGACTGCATAAAAATTTAAAAATCTCCATAAGCAATGACAAACAACAGACTAGAAAAATAATACATGGAAATCATACAACAGGCACAACTGTAATAGGTACAGATTACAGGTAAGAAATATATGCAAATAATTTGCCCAAAATACACAAAAAAGATAAATAGCCTTTAAAAATATGTTCTGTGACTCACTGAGACAGAAATAGGGCAAACAATTCCTTTCATAATAGCATTCAAAAAACTGAAATACCTAGGAATCAACCTAACAAAAGAAATCAAAGACTTTTTCTCTGAAAACTATAGCACTCTGAAAAGAGAGATTGAAGATGATATCAGGGCCTGGGGATTTAGCTCAGTGGTTCCCCCACCTGCCCCACATGCAGAAAGACCCAAGTTCAATCCCCAGTACCAAAAAAAAAAAAAAAAA
>NW_004624740.1:32901198-32948475 GCF_000247695.1 Heterocephalus glaber | reverse complement strand
TAAGAACCAAGAGAGATTATGTAAAGGTGCAAATTTCCAACGATGAATGTCATTATATTGTATACCTAAAATGTACCAATAAAATAAAATTTAAAAAAAAATATGTTCTTTGGTCAAACTCACAAAACAAATGCAAATTAAAATGGCACAGAAATGAACAAAGATATAGGTCTTTTGCAAATGGGAAGAAAACCAAGAGATGGAGGGAGGAGGGATGAAAGGAAAAATTAAGATGTGTTACGTACATGCACTAACTCCTCACACTGAAGACAATCATTGTATACTGCAAACACACACGGTAAAAATAAAAAAATTTTTAAATAGCACAGAAATGGAAGGAATACTGGATGTTCCACGTTGATAACAATGAAAACGTTTGATAACATTGATGTTACCAGGCCGTAACAAAAAAATTCTTTTATACATTGCTGGTGGGAATATAAATTGAGATAACCTCTATGGGAGACAAAATATAACAGTTATCAAAACTGCAAATGTAGGCCTGGGATTTAGCTCACTGGTTCCACTGCCTGCCTCGAAATCGCAAGGTCCTGAGTTCAATCCCCGGTACCAAAAAAAAAAAATTGCAAATGTACCTCTGAGCCAATAATTTGATTTCAAAGAATCCATTCTACAACTTCCTCTGTGTGTGCGTGTGCGTGTGTGGGTGCGCGCGCATGTACATATACGGAATAGTCGTTATCTACAGCATTTTTTGGTTTTGTTTGTTTGATTTTTTTTTGAGACAAGGTCTCGCTTTTTAGTTTAGGCTGGCAATGAACTCACTATGTAGCCCAGGCTGGCCTCAAACTTGCAGCAATCCTCCTGCCTCTGCCTCCTAAGTGCTGGGATCCCAGGTGTGCGCCACCACGCCCGGGTTTCTTTCTTTTTTTTTTTTTTTTGTAGCACTGGGGAAAAAACCCGGGGCCTCTGCTGCACCCGCTAGTCTTTTTCTTTTTTTCGTTTGAAACAGGACCTTGTTAAATCATTAAATTGCCCAGGCTGGGCTAGAATTTGTGATGCTCCTGCCTCAGACTCCCAGAGTGTTGGGATTACCGGCATCCACCATCACGCCCACCTACCAAAGTGTGTTATAGTAAACATTTGGAAACAATCTAAAGAACAACTAGGGCTGGGGATTTAGCTCAGTGGTTCTGCCGCCTGTCTCGCAAGTGCAAGGACCCAAGTTTGATCCCCGGTACCAAAAAAAAAAAAGCATCGTTAAAGAACAACTAAAACTAACAAGAGTTAAATAAATTACGGTACATCCATACCTAAATATAATGCAGTTGCAAAGAGAGCCAGTTTTACTTGCACGAAGATGGAACAAAATAAGATATAAGAAAAGAGTAGGGCAGGCCATACTTTTGAGTGAAATAAATAGGACACACGTGTGAGTATCGAACAGCTTCTCTGGTGTGACAAACTGAAAGTGTAAATGAGGATCAAAATGTATAATAGATAATGTGAAATAGGAAAAAAAGAGTCCAAAGGGGAAGGGGACATAGGAGGGGTAGGGGAAAGGAAAGAAGGGAATGGAATTAATATGAGAAAAGGAAAAAAAATGGAAACAAAGTCTTTGTAAATAGGGAGGGGTGGAGGGGTTGAAGGCAGGGCAGGGGAAGGGGGAAAAATAAAAACCAAGATACATCATGAAAGGTACAAATTCCCAATGATTATATTATTACTAGGTGGAATATTTTTTAGATATCTATTAAGTTTATTTGTTGGAAGGGGTTTTTTTTTTGGAACCGGGGATCAAACTCGGGTCCTTGCGCTTGCCGGGCAGGCGGCAAAACCACTGCGCTAAATCCCCAGCCCCCAAATTCCCAATGATGAATGTCATATTGCATACCTAAAATGTACCAAAAAACGTAAAAAAAAAAATTTATATATAGATAAAATCAAAGGCATTACTAAACTGTAAAAAAAATAAAGAGCAAGGCAGAAGCGCACAGAGACTTAGAAGCATTTGTGTGCTTTTTAAGCACGTCATACACATATATGCTAATCTATAAATGAATGTGGTATATTTCTGTAAACATATACAAGTACCATGTAATGGTGGCTGCCTCTGGAGAGGAGAATTAGGCAGTTAGGAAATCAGGGGTGGAAGGGAAACTTACTTTTAATTATAATCTTATGTCCCTTTTTGGATTTTGTACCATGTCATTCAAAATATAAATACAATCCTAAAAGTCAACAAAATTGCAAACAGTCTTCTACAGGTTAACACACTGGATATTGCTTCTCCTTGCTGGAGTGGTAAATCTCCACAGTGCACCTAATCCCAGAACAAAAGAATCTGAATGAAGCACCAGAGGGCTAAGGATCTCACCGATGCTTAGCAGCTCCTTAGCTCTTCCCTCTCCCTCTTCATCGCCCGTCTCCTCGTCCACTCACCTGTTGTCTTGGTTCCTCAAGTTCTCTCTGCATATTTTCTATCACAGCCACAGCCTCTTCTCCGCTTTCAGGGTGGTGTTCTCTCACCCAGGCCCGGAACTCTTCAGGCAGGATGCTCAGGAACTGTTGCAGCACCAGAAGCTCCAGGATCTGCTCCTTGGTGTGCAGCTCAGGCCTCAGCCACTCACAGCAGAGCACCCGGAGCTGGCTCAGGGCCTCCCGGGGTCCTGATGCCTCATGGTACTGGAAATGCTTGAAGCGCTGATAAAAAGTCTCAAACGTTGGCGGATTGTACTCCTGCATCCAAGTACAGTCTTCTTCTTCCACCTTCACTATTAGAAGATCTTCCTGCTCTTGCGAAGGCTCAACTGGAGGGTCCAAGTCTGTAACTTCCCGGGAGTCTGTCATTATCATTCCAACTCGGAGGGAGGTCCCTCGAGGCTGGTTATTACTCTGACCCAATTTATTTTCTGCTCTTTAAGATCCTCCGAAGGGCACTTTCAGTAATGTACAGCCTACTGATACATAGGGAATCATTATTAACAAACAGATGGCAAAGACGTCATCGCGACTAAAAATGACCATTCAACAAAGTAATTTACTGGAAAACATGCACTGTAAGGCAGTCGTCACTCCGTTCACTAATTATTAACAGAACACATACAAGATTTTTTAAAAGGCATAAAAATTTGACCTCAGGCCCAATCTAAAACATCGTTTTAGAAGTGACAAACTTCACATTTCATGTAAGTAATGGGACAAGACTTACTAATCCAGACGGAGTCGCTTCTTCTCTGTACCATAAACCAAACTTAAGTCAGAATAGGGGTGGAAAACATTAAAATGGTCATAACTGGCCCTGTTCGTCAAGCCATAAGAGCTTGACAGACCAATAGGAAACTTCATTGGTCCCTAAGAGAAGCAGAGTTATCACAGTTAAAGAGATCTGGATCCCTCGGAATCGTTCCTGACCCTGAGACAGACGGGCCTGGTGAAGGTGAGGGACAGGACTCCCTTTCGACACAAATCCCTACCCTCTGGCCCTCAAGTTTCCAGTCTAGGAGAGCTCTCTGAAAGATAATGCTCCCCGTAGACAAAGCGTGGAAGATAGGATTCTTCTTATAAACGGAGAGAACACTGACGCAGACACTTCCTAACACTTCCTCGCCGGAAGTAAGCGGGTCCAAGATTAAGCCTCAAATCCCACCCCCGAGAGCACTTCCGAGTCCTCTCTAGGAATCCCGGAGGTCCCAGCCTCACAACGGGCTGGGGTG
Source organism: Heterocephalus glaber (assembly GCF_000247695.1). The sequence continues at coordinate 32,944,798 of NW_004624740.1, read as the reverse complement.
CCGCCCCCAACCCCGCCCCAGCTAGAGAGCCTACCAATCGGTGTGGAGACGGGAGGCGTGCCCGGACCTCGGCCCGCCTTCCCCAACCCGGCCTCCTCCAGCTTCCTAAACTCCAAACCCACCCGGAGACACCGCCACCCTCTTCCCCAACCCAAGCCAGGGTACCTTGGAGGGAGAGAGGGCGGGGCCTTAGGGGGGCGGGCGAGATGTGCGAGTGTCTCATTGGCTGTAGCCCTTTGCACCTCCCCACCCCAAATGCTCTGCGCCTCTGTTCGAAAAAGATTTGTACCTGTCTTTATACAAGTCTCATCCCTCACTCGTTCTAAACTGTGGACTCTTCAGAATTTTTTCACCTAGATCCTCGCCATTTCTCTAACCCCCTTTCCAAACACAACCACCTTAGCCGGGCGTGGTGGCACATGCCTGTAATCGCAGCACTCGGGAGGCTGAGATAAAAGGATTGCCGCAAGTTCGAGGTCAGCCTGCCCTACATAGTGAATTCAAGGCCAGCCTGGACTGCACGGAGAGACCCTGACTCAAAAAAAGGGGGGGGGGGCGAGGATTTAACTCAGTGGCGCCGCGCCTGCCTTGCAAGCGCAGAGTCCTGAGTTCGATCCCCGGTACCAAAACAAAAACAAAGACAAAAACAAAAAACCACCTGGACCGTCGCTGTCGGGTCACTGAGCCAAAATCTACGTCATCCCCTTCCCTACCCCGCCCCGGCCACGTCGCGGGCGCCAGTGGCTCCTGGGACTACATCTCCCAGAAAGAACCGCGCGAGCGACGCCGACTGACCAATAGGGTCGCGGCTCTCCTTGACTCCTTGGTTTTGCAGGCCTATCAGAGTGCGTCAGGCCTGTCAGAGTGCGTCAGGCCTAGGGGCATGTGTCCGGGCGCTCGCCGGGTGAGCCGACTTCACTGCTGTGGGCTCCTAGCTGGAGCAGGAGGTCCCTGTGAGGACAGGCTAGCGGTACGCAGGGCATAATCTCTCACTTGGGTATCGTATCTTAGGTTTTCCACGCCCTTCGCAGTTTATAAAGCTTTCAGACAGGCAGGACAAGAGTTCCACACTTTAAGGGCACATAGAAACACACTGTGGTGCAACTGCAGACTCTCAAATACATTCGGTATGAGGAGGTTAGAAGACACTCCAGGGAGCCTAAAGTCATGCGTGATAGGTAGCTTCCCATCTAGGACCAAGCCGCTGGTGAAAGTCTGCATGGTAGAGTTGCATGTGTGAGTTGCCATTTAAACATAAAAACAGAAGAATATGTAATATAGAATTTTGCAGCTGTGGCTTAATCTTGCTTCTACTGAATTAGCTTAGTATGTACATAAAAGTTATCTAAGGTCCATAGCGACTTTTTCTAATATATTTACCTCCATTTAGATGGTTTACAAATGTTCCTTAAATTTTTGTTTTGAGACGGGGTCTCACTATGTAGTTCAGGCTGACCTTGAAATCAATACGTAGCCCAGGCTGGCCTCGAACTCGTGGTGATCTTCCTGCTTCAGCCTCCCTAGTGCTGGAATTATAGGTGTGTGCCACCACGCCCAGCTAAGTGTTCTTTACATTTTAATATTTACTTATAAAATAGATAATACACAGCTCATTCCCTATAGCACTGCATACTCACTCTCTTACTGTATGAATAGCATTGCATTCTTCAGGTATACTATTCTCTAATCCTTACTGGTGGGCACTGAATTTATCCCCATTTTTTCTATAGTAAACAGTGGTCTTCTATATACATATCCTTGTCTGTGTTTGTTGTTTTAAACGTCAAACATGCAAATATAACCATAGGATACATTCTTTTTTTATATAGGATACATTCTTACATGTGAAATTGAGTCAAAAGATCAGTTTCTTATATATTTGTATCTATATCTAAATATCTGATCTGTAGATAAATACTCTTATGAGAGAGTAGATAAATGCTCTCTTAGCAAAAAGACATCTGGAGGGATTATATTAGGTACAAATGTGTAGTGCAACTTTATTTTTCTCTTTTCTGCCCAGGAATGTCTAACAACTAAACACTGCTTTCCAAAACTCTAGGACAAGTTTTCATGTCTCACTACCTCAGGTAACAACGAACATTTTATAAAAGACCTTGCTAGGTAGCTGCCTTGATCTTTCCTGGATATTTCCCCTTTGACATTTTTAGCAACTCAAAAAACTACTATTACGTGACGAAATGTTATGCCAACCTAGTCGAAAGGAAGGACACACGTACTGTACAATTCATGAATCCCCACTTCACCCTCTCTTCTGACACCTGCTGGAAGTCCCGGAGAAAGACCATCCTCAGGATTGATAATTTTCTGGAAGAAATCAACTCACTGAAAGCCGTTAAACTCACACCGTGAAAAGATAAAAATTTAAATCAGGCCAGAGAAGCCAGATCCTCTGGCCCGTGCCTGTACTTCTATAACTGAGCCTGAGGCAAGAGGATTGCAAGTTTGGTCAGCTTAGTGACTTACTGAAATTTTTGTCTCTAAATTTAAAAAAATTTAAAAAGTGCTGGGATGTAGCCCAGTGGTAATGCTCTCTGGGCTGCATCCCCACAATCATGTTAAAAATAAAATCAGTTGCTGGGGATGTAGCTCAGTGGTTCCGCTGCCTGCCTCAAAAGCGCAAGGACCCAAGTTCGATCCATGGTACAAAAAATAAAAATAAATAAATAAAATCAGTTAAGAGAAGAGGCTTGTAGGATAGGATCTAAGTGTTCCAAGCTTGAAGCTTCCAGGTGTCTTTTCCTTGTGGATTGGTGAAGAAGTGCTAACATCCAGCAATGACATGTGATAGATAATACACATGCAGCATTGTCAACCAGAGAAGCTCACTTGAGTCTTAATGTCATAAGATTTTTTTGAAACAGTCACATGGGCATGGTTTACTGCTCTTATGGCTGATCTTAGACTCTAGCCCTCCAAAGGTCAAGCTGATATGCCATGGCCCAAGATATTGCCACCATAAATTACACTGTTAACATAGATTATCTGGCATAGACCAGTACCCTAAAGTAAATAAAGACATTTATCAAGCAGGGTACTCCAAGGGTTTAGAGAGTACTTCCCATTAACTGAAGTTAAAGATCAGACAGCTCTTTGGGCAAGGTTAATCGTTTACTGTATGTGTGGTTTTGCTTTTTGGTTTCTTTTTCTATGACTAATCTTAATATACTTTTATATCTGACTATAGAACAATTTGTAAAACTATGGACAACAGCTAAAATAGCTTTTTTTGTTTGGTTAGTTTTGTTTTTTTGTGTGTGTGTGTACCGGGGATCGAACTCAGGGACCTTGTGCTTGCAGGGCAGGCAGCGGCACCACTGAGCTAAATCCCCGGCCCTGGTTTTGGTTTTTTGAGACAAGGTCTCACTATGTCGTTCAGGCTGGACTTTAACCCATGACGTAGCCCAGGCTGGCCTCAACCCATGGCAATCCTCCTATCTCAGCCTCCCAAGTGTTGGGATTACAGGCATGTACCACCAAAACAGGTTTAAAATAGCATTTTTACAGTCAATTCTTACAAGACATTTTTAGGTCTGTTTATCACAGTAAACATGCCTGGGATTGACCTTAGACATATTAAAAAAAGGATGATACTTAGTTTTGGAGGTCTTGCCACCTAAATGTGACCTTCAATCATGCCCATTTCTGATTCCTTACCACTCTTACCCTGTGCTTTAATATTTCTTCTTGCACACCCTCTTGAAACCAACAGAATATGACTGAGTCCCCACTGTGTTCTAGGCACTGAGTATTCAGGAGTAACTAAGAGAGTAACTTTAAAAATCTCAGAATTTTTAAAAATATCCATCATATTTGGAAATGAGGTTTTTAAAAATAAATGTATCTTGGAGACATGGAGTAGCAGAATATTAGGGAACTTGAGACAGTGTCATTGAAAACTCCAAAGGGGAGGGACTTCAGAGTATTCTAGATAAACTTTCAAGAACTTTGTCTCTAAAGGGGAAGAGAGAGAGGCTTGCTCACTTAGAGGATTGTTTTTGTATGCTTATTTGTTTAAATAGGAGAAGTTTAAGCGTATTTAAATGATAGTGAAAAAGAACTAAGAGAGTGGAATATGGAATAAAGGAAGAGCAAATAAGTGATCTAGGGAGTTTCCTGGAAAACAAGAAGGCATAGGAGATCCATGGGAGATCCATGTGAAGCAGGAAAGATTGATCTTGGTTAGAGAGAGATGTATGGCTCTATTGTGAGCAAGGGGAGGATGAAAAATAGGCTGCTAGTAAGTGTAGGGGCATAACATTGGGTTACATAAACACCTACTATATTTTCCTAATAAAAATTTGTACTTGGGCCAGGGATTTAGCTCAGTGGTTCCACTGCCTGCCTCGCAAGCACAAGGTCCCAAGTTGGATCCCCAGTACCAAAAAAAAAATTGCACTTTTGCATTATAGTAGCCAGCCATGCATCTCAATAGCTGCACCTGAGGGATACAGGAAGCAATCTTTGTGTTTACCCACTTAATACAACAAACAGCTTGTGTGCAAAAGTGTAAAACCAAGATTTTTACCCACATAATGCTCCATGTAACATTTTTATGTTTCCTAGAGCATCATGGAGAGTAAAATACACCCACACCATTCATCTGTTATGTAAATATGTACTGTACCATAATGGAATGTGAGTGTGGGTCACAATGGCTGGACCTGGGGAATGAAAAAACCCACCTGTGCATTCATCTACTTGGCAGATGACTAGCAAAGTGTATACAGGAGCTCCAAAGCAGTAACAGGTATGCATTTAGGATTTTTTGTTTGTTTGTTTTCTTTGGATTTTCCTGGTAGAAGTAGCCCAATCCAGTACAACGGCACATGAAAAGCCAGATTTGCAAATTTTGGAAGAGGTCAAAAGTGAATCATCAGGTGACTTGTGCACAGATGATGATTATGATGACTTTGATGTTGCACATGTGACCCAAACTTCCTCTGACAGTGAAATGGAACAAGAATTAACTGACACAGATCCAGGGAATGAAGACCTCCCTGATTCAGCTGATAAGGAAAACAGCAATAGTAGTACAATATTTGAACCAAGTTGAATGATGCAATGTTAGAACTAGGTCCAAAAATATAGTGAAGATCTTGGCAGGGTGAAATCTATTGGACAGAATGCCAGAACTGCCATTCAATGTTGGAAATTGTAACAGATGAAATACTACAAAATGTTGTAAAAACATAAATGATGAAATGCAAGTAAAACACTCTGTATGCACTGTTAGCCATACTCAAAAATGTATTTATTATGACACTTCATTAGCTGAACTGAAAGCATTCATAGGTCTGAGGTATATAGCAGGGCTTTCTCATGGTCATCACAGGAATGTAAAAGACTTGTGGATGTTAAAAGGTTTGATGACAAAACCACCCACCAAGAAAGAAAAAGAACTAATCATCTAACTGCTATCAGCTCACTGTGTAAGAGTTTTGTTTCAAAATGTCAAGCAACTTACATATCATCTAAATACATGACCACTGATGAACATCTTGCAGCATTTCATGGTCACTGTAACTTTAGGCAATATATGCCCCCAAAGCCTTCCAAACATGGTATAAAAATATATTTATACTAGAACTTCTTTGAGGATTGGGACTGGAACTCATAGGAGATCATGTACAGCAGAGTAAGAACAAAATGTTCCTGCCCAGAAAACTATGGAAAAAAATGTGGTGCACACTGGTGAGCTGACAGTTGAACAGGCAGGTGCAACATCACAAAGACCACTACAACCACAGGAAAAACAAAAAGATGTCAACTACAAAAAAGACAGGAAAACAAAACATACATGCTATCAGTGTAAGTGATACTTGTGCATGGAACATGTAGTTGTTATGTGTGAAGACTGCCTTTGGTGTGACAGTTGAAGCAAAGATTATTTTTGTGGTAGACTTTTTTTTCTTTTTTGATACTGGGAATCAAACTCAGGACCTTGTGCTTGCCAGGCACTGAGCTATATCCCTGATCCTGTGGTAGACTTTTGTTTGTATTTACATTATAGTTCACATAGGTTTTTATTTTATTTTGGTACTGGGGATCGAACTCGGGTCCTTGCACTTGCGAGGCAGGCGGCAGAACCACTGAGCTAAATCCCTGGCCCTACATAGGTTTTTATTTCTGATGTCATCTTTTAGGTTTTGTAAGCAAGTACACAGCTGATGTGAAATGTTGATGTCACTTCTACGCACACATTATATTACATATTTGATATTTTATCAATATTTTATTTTTCTAAGTGCACATTGTACAATACAGTAGGAAGCTCCTGACAAAAGCAGAAAACAAGGGAGGTGACAAGACTGCCACACAGGAAAGGAAAACTAAGCACATGTGCTGTCAGTGTGAGACATGTGTGTGGAACATGCAGTTGTCATGTGTGAAAACTTCTTTGGGTGTGACAATTAAAGCAAAGATTAATTTGCTTGTAGAGTTCTCTTGATATTTTCATTGTAGTTCATATAGAATGTTATTTCTGATGTTATCTTTTAGGTTTTGTAAGCACGTACACAGCTGATGGGAAAACACTGATGTTTATTCTAAACGTGCAATATATATTAAGAATTTAATACTTTCTTTTATTGGTAGATTATGTTCCTTTTACATACACATGGTATAATATACTAAGAACCTCCTGACAAAACAGCAAGACCAGAAAGATGTTAAGTATGTCTTACAAAAAAGACAGGAAAGCAAAACATATGCACTATCAGTCTAAGTGATACGTGTGTATGGAATGCGCTGTTGTCATGTGTGAAGATTGTCTTAGGTGTGATAATCAAAGAAAAGATTATTTTTGTTGTAGAATTCTATTGGTATTTTCATTGTAGTTCCTATAGGAATTTGTTTCTGTTGTTATTTTTGTACCCCAAAAAAGTCAATGTTGGAAATTTTGATGCTTTTTATAGACACTCAATAAATATTAAAAAGTCAAAAATAAAAATTAAAAATATTTTTCCTATTAAGTACTCATTGTTTAATATAATAAAACTCATAAAATTAAATTTAATAATTGATCAACAGAAATATTCTAAATAACCATGGGTGTGTAATACAATACACCTTTAACACAAAATAGGCATTATGCTCCATTAAAAGGGGGCTGTAAGACATTCGGGGAGCTCTTGACTGGATAGCTTTCACTTTCTGAGAAATAGGAAGGTTCCCTGTTGAGAGTGGGTGATTCAGCAGATAGTGGAGTAAGTAGGAGGTGCAGCAGGTGATGCTGTAGTGGTTTTAATGCATTGCAGTGGAGAACTGTGGCTTTAAAAGGTTCGTATGTGTACACAGTAAAAATTCAAATAGCATAAATGGATATGAAATGAAAAATAAGGTACTGGGGCCAGGGATTTAGCTCAGTGGTTCCGCCGCCTGCCTTGCCAGTGCAAGGTCCTGAGTTTGATCCCAGGTACCAAAAAAAAAAAAAAAAAAAAGGTACCAACCTAGGGTTTCCCTCACATAAGCAATGTTTATTACTAGATCATTGATCATATCTCTAGATGTGTTTTGTTTTGTTTTTTGGTACCAGGGATAGAACTCAGGACCTTGTACTTGTGTGGCAGGCGGCGGAACCACTGAGCTAAATCCCCGGGCCTCTCTAGATGTGTTTTTTGTTTATTTGTTTTTGCAATACTGGGGAATGAACCCAAGGCCTCTGCACTGAGCTACATCAGCAGCCCTTTTTTAATTTTATTTTTGGTGCCGGGTATGGTGGTGCATGTTTGTAATCCCAGTAACTGGCAGGCTGAGTCAGGAGGATTGTCGAAAGTTCAAAGCCAGCCTGTGCTACATAGGGAGACACTGTCTCAAAAAAAATGTTTTTGCCAGGCATGAGGGTGCACGCCTGTGATCCCAGTACTTGGGAGGCTGAGGCAGGAGGATTACTACAAGTTCGAGACCAGCCTGAACTAAATAGTGAGACCCTGTCTCAGAAAAAAAAAAATTTATTTTGACGTCAGGACCTCGGTAAGTCCCAATGTTGCCCTTGAACTTGAGATCTTCTTGCCTCTGAGATTGCTGGGATTACATACATGTGCTGTCTCTACCAGCTCTAAACATGTTTTCTTTTTCTTTTTCTCTCTTTCTTTTATTTGTTCTCTTTTTTTTTCTTTTCCGGTACAGGGATCGAACTGAGGACCTTGTGCTCACCAGGCAGGCACTGTGCCACTAAGTTACATCCCCAGCCCCCCCCTTTCTGAGACAGGGTCTCACTTTGTAGTTCAGGCCAGCCTGAACTCATGACAATCCTCTCACCTCAGCCTCCTGAGCTTTGGGATTATAGGTATGTGCCACCACAGCAGGCTGTTAAGAGAGGTACTGTACATATTCATGAAAAACTCACAGCACATCATACATATATTTGAATCATTGTTTAATACAGTGATAAAAACACTTTCATATAGCTGCTGAAAAAATAAATACAAAAAAGAGCCAAACTTAGAAAGAGACAAAGCAGGGAACCAGTGAAGTTGAAGGTCATGATTTAGAAGCCTGTTTTTGTACAGCCTCCACCCTCACCCTGCATTGCTCAGCAGCCTGGCACAGCACTGAGCAAGGACAGTTCGATATACAGATAAACCAACACTCTCATCAGAAAGCTTGTCATTTACACCATGAAGAGGCAAGGGAAGGGGCAGGAAGCCGGTCTATAAGCCAACTGGTATCACAATATATATGGCCCCTCTCCTTGGAAAAGGACCATTGTTAATGTCCCCAGAGAGGTACATAGAGCTCTGATATTTTTTAATTCATCTCTGGAAAAGAAAAGGCATATGCTTGTTTGACTTGTTGAATGGGAGAGAATTCTAGTAAGAATAAAATGTGTGAGCACAGTAGATATGAAGAAAAGATACAAGGGGTGATTGAAAATTTTGGTGAATGTTTAAGTTTAAAAAACCTTATTACACATTGCCAAGAATGATGGAATGTGTTTCAAGTGAGGGGGAATCTCTATTTTGAGGAGTGCTAATAACAATATGTCTTTCAGTGTAATAAGTTTTTAAAATTTAAACATTCACTTTATGCTCTGTTCACACTTCATACCATGATAGATTATTGGGATATCTGCCTAATTAAATGGGGGAGAAAATATATAAAAGTCTAGTTTTATAGTAAGTTTTAAAAATTTATTTCCACTGTTAAAATGTAGAAAAGCATCCAATAAAAATAGCTATGTGTCTGTGTTTGCTTCAGCAGCACATATGCTAAAAATAGCTATGTGTTAAATTAAAATTGTCTTCATGGAGGGCTAGGGATGCAGGTCAGTTGTACAGCATGTTCTTTGCATGCACAAGGCACTGGGTTTGATTCCAGCACCACAAAATAGAAAACGAAATTGTCTTCATGGTACAAGAATTATAATTTAGGACTGTATTGGAAAAGGATGGATGAAACAGTATCTACCTCAACTGGTAATTGTGAGGATTACATATGTCATAAAATTGTAAAGCAGTTGGCATAATTCTGGCCCACAGTGAGCACCCAGCAAATGTTAATTATTACCATTATTATGTATTGAAAACTTTTTTAATCACAAAAACTTTTTTTCCGCTGGTGGTGGTGTGGATTGAACCCAGAGCCTCCCAAGTGCTAGGTAAGTGCTGTACCACCTAGCTACATCCTCAACTGCTTTTATTTTCTGACAAGTTCTCACTAAGTTACCCAGGCTGGTCTGGAACTTGGTATCCTCCTTACTCAGCTCCTAGATGGCTGGGATTTGTACTGGGATATTCTGTGTGCCACAGGACCCAGTACAAAAGTCTCACTAGGAAATTCTCTATAAGCCATGATCTCTCTAGCATTTTAAAAATAATGTTGCCTATTATTTGTTAATTACCGAAGCTGGGGATTTAGCTCAGTGGTTCTGCCGCCTGCCCCACAAGCACAAGGACCCAAGTTTGATCCCCTATACCAAAAAAAAAAATTACTGAAGATTTTTCTCTGCAAATCATACTGAACTTTAGCGTCTCGAGTAAAATATCAGTTGCTAATATTTGTGCTGACCATTGCACAAGGGAACTGATCTCAGGCATTTAAAAATTCATCTATCAATAAGTCAGTATTGTGGGTTAACCTAGCCCTTGGAAGCAGTGGGAAAAACATCCTTTGTTTTCTTCATTTAGACAAGTTCATACCATACTTACATCCTTTTGAGATTGGAAGAACTGGAAAAATCATCTTTCTTCTTCTAACTCTGAATTTGCAGGAAGAGGAAAGTGAACACTGGGTTAGCTGCATAACCCAAAGTCAAATCTTTTTAAGAGTATTTTATTCATGGGCTGGGAATGTATCTCAGTGGTAGAGCACTTGCCAAGCATCCACAAGACCCTAGGATTCAGTTTTAGAAAAGAAAAATGGGGGGGGGCGAATATTTTAATACTGCACATACGCTCACAAACAGGCACTATTGTACCATAGCCAACACATCAAAGTGGACTTGAACTTTCCTGGGAGCAAAAAGCACAGTAGCTGGTCACATATGCTTCTTGAATGACTGAAGGAACTAACCAGGCAGCTTAGGGGTGGCAAAAAATGAACTTATAGCAGTAGAAATTCCTGAGTTTGGAATGTGAACAGCACATTTGGTTGTATTCAAGTCACCAGTTGCTTAACATCAGGCAAGACATATTCTTCTAACCTCTTTTCCTTCCTTCTTTCCTCTTTTTCTTTCTTTTTTTCCCCCCCCTCCAGTGGTGAGTATTGAACCTAGGGCTTTTACAGAGCTACAGCTCCAGCCCTTAAAAAAAAAAACCTTTTTTTTTGGAAACAAGTTCTCACCCAACCACTAAACTGCACAGGCTGGGCCAGAACTTGAGATCCTCCTGCCTCAGGCTTCCAGAGTGCTGGAATTACAGGCGCACACGAACCCGTGCAGTTTTCTAATGGTTGTTAGGATCAAAGCCATAACATCTGACATACAAGGAAGCTCTTTAAATTCTCTTTGTTTTCTCCCTATCCTTAAGGTTCCCTGTTCCAGCGCTCGGCTCCTGGGTTTCCCGTTATGTTACTGAATGGTAGGAAGCAGCCTAGGCCCCGCCTATCTCCACCTCCAGCCCCAACCCCGGGTGAGGACAGCAAACCACCAAGATGCCTGCCGTTTCTTTTTGTTTTATTAGTATATGCTTGCAATATATAATGATCGTATATAATGACTGGACTCATGGTGGGTTGTTGGTGCACTTACCTACGTAATGCATCGGGGGTTTTTTGGTTCTTTGTTTTTGGGGGACAGGGTCTCACTACGCAGTTCAGGCTGGCTTTGAACTCACTTTTTAGGGCAGGCTGGGCTCGAACTCGTGACGATCCTCGTGCCTCAACCTCCCGAGTGCTGGAATTACAGGTGTGTACCACCACGCCCGGCTACGCATCTTAAGCCTTCCTACATCCCTACCACCACCTGTCCTCGCTCAGTCAACTCAGTCCTCTCGAGTGAGAGGCGGCCCGGAAGTGGGAAGGAGGGGCACCGCGGCTCCGTGACGCACTTCCGGCCTGGGGTGTTTGTTTTCTTTTCTCTCTAGTGGAGCTAGCCGATTCCGGCCCGGATACCTTCAGAAGGGTGAGCGCTTCGGGGGGCGGGGGCGGTTGGGGTCCGTCTATGAGAGCCTGCCACGGGGCTGGCCTCTCAGTTCCACATCAGCTCCTCTCACCAGAAGCCGACAGTTGGAGGAAGTCGGCAGATTCCGGAAAAAACTCGTCCTGGATCCTGACCTCCCAAAGCGCACGCAGATGGCTGCGAGCTCCGGGGTCGCCGCGCCGCTCCCGCCGGAGGAAGTTGTGGTGAAAGTGGAGGAAGACTCGCGCGGGGTTCTGCAGTCAGACGCGCCCGGGGCCTGCGCGGATCCCGAAAGCTCTCGGCGGCAGTTCCGGCAGCTGAGCTACCGCGAGGTGGCTGGACCAGAAGACGCGCTGAGCCGGCTTAGGGAGCTCTGTAGGCGGTGGCTGAGGCCCGAGCTGCACTCCAAGGAGCAGATCCTGGAGTTGGTGGTGCTGGAGCAGTTCCTGAGCATTCTTCCTGGGGAGCTGCAGGCCTGGGTACGGGGACACTACCCGGAGAGCGGGGAGGAGGCCTCACCGGCCCGGGCCGCGCCCCAGGTGAGGAGAGATTGCTGTGCTGGGTGGTGGGCGTGTAGCCAGATTCGAGAGCTAAGGAGCGAGTTTCCTTCTCTTCTTTCCTCCCTTATCACGTTTGCTGTGAACCTCAGGATGCACTTGAACGTTCGTTTCTTTCCTTAGGAAATTGGCTAGTAAGACCTTAGTCTTAAGCACCTATTACTGTCACTATTTGCAGCACACTCGTTTTCTCCTTTAGTGGGCTGTTCGCGACGTCAGGACGCAAAGCAGCTTCAGGTCCTTAATTTACTCATGCTAGAACAGCTGTTTCTCACCATTTTGAATGTGAAGGCCCCTATTTGTTTTTTAACTGTATGCTGACCGGCTCCCCTTTCCACATTGATGCTTTTTTTTTTTTTTGGTACTGGGGATCGAACTCGGGACCTTGCGCTTGCGAGGAATCACTGAGCTAAGGCCCCGGGCCTACACATTGATGCATTTAATTTTTCAATCTCCAATCATTTTATGTTCCCATGGTGAGTTTGTGGTGGCCTTTCAGCAAAAGCAGATTCAATATAATTATAATTCATAGAATACTGTTGAATTTTAAATTTTGTTTTAGATATTGGGGATTGAACCCAAGGCTCTGTCAATGCGTTACATCCCCAGCCCTTTTTTATATTTTTATTTTGAGCCAGGGACTCAAGTTGCTAAATTGCCCAGGCTAGGCTCAAACTTGTGATCTCTTCCACCTCACAGAGTGCTGGGTTTGCAGGCTTGTGCCACCAAGCCCGGTTTACTATTGGACTTTACCTAAGGGTTACTTCAGTGAAAGACAGCCACTGTACCTAATTTTGTGCTTTGTGGTACTTGTCATTTTATCCCACTTTGCTGCTGCTTGACCAAAGCCAAAGCTAACTAGTTTTAGTCATCACAAACATACCTTGCAGAAGTTGAGAATCACATACATATTTAGTGATATGGTATTATGACATTAGCAGAAATGTGCGACCTTGGTTCATTGCCCTAAGTCAAGCTTTACACTAATGTACATACTTCTACATGTAATTCCATATAATGCCTCCACTGAAAATTAAAAAAGGACGTTACTATATAGGTATTAGCACCATTCAACAGCTGTTCAGACTTCTCCAAATTTGGTTTTAAAGGTGAGAAGAGAAGAATATCTTTGGGATCAGCAGCTACAAGAGTGAAAGTGAGCAGCGGTGCATATAAACCAAACGTCGTTAATATTTGGCATTAGCATATGGCCTTGTGTAGCAATTTAAGACACCATCTTGTAGCTGAAAAAATACCATAGTGATGTCATCCCCTCCTGTTTTAAAAATGAATATGAGGGCTGGGGATTTAGCTCAGTGGTTCCACTGCCTGCCTTGAAAATGCAAGGTCCAGAGTTTGATCCGCGGTACCAAAAAAAAAAACCACAAAAATGAATGTGAGGTGCAGAGAGATTTAGTTAAACAGTTATTTAAAACAGAAGAGTGCTGATCTGGGAGTTAGAAGATCCGGTTTCCAGCAACCATATCTTTTGTGTGTGGGTGGTGGTGGTAGTGGTAGTACTGGGGATTGAATCCCACTTTGCTGCTGCTTGACCAAAGCCAGAACTAAGTAGTTTTAGTTATCACAAACATACCTTGCATAAATTGAGAATCACATACACATTTAGTGATATAGTATGAGCTACACTGAGGTACATCCCCAGTCCTTTTTGAAATTTTTCTTTTGAGATGGGGTCTTGCTCAGTTTCCCAGGTTGGGCTTGAACAACAGATGGCCATTTCATATTTCAGCCATGTTCAAAGACAGTTTCTCTGCATCAGCACTATGGTCACTTGGGCCAGTAACTCTTTGTTATGCAGGGCTGTCACTCAAAAAGTTTGAGGCGGGAGGATTTCAAATTCACTGCCAGTTGGGCAATTCAGTGAGACCCTATGTCCAAAGAAAATATTTTAATTTTCAGATTTTGGAATAGTTCAGAGTCTGGGGTTTTGGTTTAGAAATGCTCAACCAGTAAAGTCTGGGTAAATATTCCCAAATCTGAACAGCTCCAAAATCTGTCCCAAGCATATCAGATAGAGGCTACCTGACCTGTAAATATACATGTAGACACAGTAAGTAAGAGTTTGTGATCCTCACTGGAAACAGCTCACTGACAAACATCTCCCTCACCAATTTAGAACCTTCCCTTTCTAAGGATTATGGCTTTCACGTCTGTGAGTAGTCAGCTGCTTTTTTTTTTTTTTTGGTGGTGGTGGTGGTGGTACTGAAGATTGAAATGCAGCGCCTTTGCCCTGAGCTACATCCCAAGCTCCCCCGCCCCTTTTATTTTTTTGATTTTTTGAGACAGGGTATGTATTCCAAACTGTCCTTGAACACTCTGTGTACCCCAGGCTTGCCTTGAACTTGAGGCAATCCCTCCTACATCAGCCTCCTGAGTGCTATGATTACAGGCATGCGCCATCACACCTGGCTTTCTTTTTTTTTCTTTTGTTTGGGTCTTACAAAAGTAGCTCAGGCTGGGTTTCAGCTTTTGACTTAGGAAAGTCTCCCAGAGTGACAGGATTACAGCTATACACCACTATGCCCCCAACTCAAAAGACCATCGGGTTGGATAATTATCTTACTGTGAAATGGTCCTGGGAAAGGAAAGAAAGTTTTTCTGAGCACCTGCTATTGGTAAAGTGCCCATTCTTTCAGATGTTTAGGTCTGTCTCGCTTATGAGGAAACAGCATTTCAGGGAGCCAGCACTGGAATGTGGAACTTTCTGGTTGTATGTTTTTCTTCTATATCTTTCCATTTTGGTAAATCAGAGATTTAACTAATATTTTGCTCCTCAAATCAGTGTAGATAGTCCACAGAAAAGCTGTTCAGAGTTACAAGACTGTTGTTCACTCCTCTCTTTGGTCCCTTCAGAGTTCCCCAGTAAGTACAAAAATTGTTAGCAAGGATGGTGCAGCCATGGTTCGTGATTTTCAGTGCCTCCTCTTTACCTCTTGAGTCTGCCAAATCCTCAGACAAGTGAGTGGTAGTGCTGTCCAGGAATAGCAGGAACTGAATGGGAATCTCATGTTGTTCCAGGGATTGGTGACCTTAGAGGCTGTGTCTGTAACCTGGGAAGAGTGGGAGCATCTGGATGCAGCTCAGAGGGACTTCCACAGGGAGAGTTCGCACAAGGATTACCAGAGCATGGTCCTGCCTAGTGAGTGCTATTATTGTACTGGTTTATAGGGTGCGTGTTATCTGTGAAGGTCTGGGTTCACCTCCATCCCTGTGTCAGTCTGCTGTGCAGAATCATGGGCCAGCAGGCCCTCTCTCTTCCCTATTACTAGGTGATAGAGCCACCCTTTTGTTGCATTCATTTTTAATATTTCTACATAGAAAAATTATTTCATTCACTTATTGGTACATTTTAGATATGCATAATGATAACATTCATCATAGGGTATTTGTACCTGTACATGATATATCTTGCTGCTTCTTTTTTCCCATTCCTCTCCCCTCCCTTTGACCCATTCTCCCCTCCTTATTAAGGCTGTTTCCCTTTTTTCCTTTTTTTTCTTGTCCTTTCTCCCACCTCCCTCCCTCATTCGCCTTCTCATCAGAACATTTTCTTCCTATTTCCCAACATGTATTATAAATTTTGGTCCTTACTTAAAGTTTCAGGTTGTCACACCAGAGAAACACCACAGTATTTAAACGTGTGTCCAGTTTATTCCACTTAACAGTATGGTCTCAAGGTCCATCTATTTAGCTAATTTAAACTTTTTTTTTTTGGTACTGGGGATCGAACTCGGGACCTTGCACTTACAAGACAGGAGCTAGAACCACTGAGCTAAATCCCCAGCCCCAATTTTAATTTAAATTTTTTTGGGGGGCGGTGTAGCTAAAAATGTCTTAAGTGTATCTTTCTTTTGGCAGAGTAGTGCTCCATTGTGTAAAAAAACCACATCTTCTTTATCCACTTGTCAGTTGATGGGCCTTTAGGCTGTTTCCAAGATTTAACTAATATAAATTCAGCTGCTATAAAATGAGTGAGCATATATCACTGTGGTATGATACTTTCAATTATTTTCCCAAGAAGGGGAATAGCTGGGTCAAATGGAACCTCTAGTTTTAGTTTTTTGAGGAATCTCCACACTGATCTCCACAATGGTTGCACCAGTCTACACTCTCACCAACAGTGGAGGAAGATTCCTTTTCCCCACAGCCCTGCTACCATTTGTTATTGGTTGATTTCTTAATACAGTGACCCTTGACTTACAAACTCAGTGTGTTCTCGAGGGCTGGTTATAACTCACGTTGATCAATTGAAGGCTCAGGCTCCTTTATACAGCCTTAAAAGCCTCTCTCCTGTATAATTTTTGGCCATACTTTCTTCCAGGCACATCTCAGTGTCCTTAGACATTGGCTCAGGATTTCTTAGATAACTCCACACAGGGAAAGATGTTGTAATGTTCCTTCCAGAACTTTTTAAGGGTTAAATCTGTATCTGAGACCATCTTGAAGCACAAGCAGCTGGCATTCAGGTTGTAATTCAAGACTTTGGTTGTAAGTAAAAACTAAAATTCTGATTGTAGCCCAAGTTGTTCACATGTCAGACCAGTCATAACTTGAGGGTCTATGGTAATAGCCATTCTTTCTGGAGTGAAATAGGATTGTTTTAATTTGCATATCTCAAGTGACCAGTGATGTTGAACATTTTTGCATATATTTATTTGTTGTCTCTTACCAGAGACCCCTTAGAGCCAGAATTAAAGAGCCAGAGATGGGGAACTGGGGTGACCAGTGCTTGAGCAAGCAAATGCTTAAGCATGCAAAGGCCCTGAACAGCCAGAACCATTGATGTTTATTGGTGACACAATCATTAAGTTGGGGTGAGAGGACTAGTGTAGAGGCTTCATGTGGTTTCTAGGGATACTGCCTGCTAATGCAAGCAAGGCTTGTAAAAGAAAACACAAAGCATTCTTTTTTTTTTTAATGCTGCATTTCTTGGTTTTATTAAAATGCATATTTTTAGCATTTTATGGTAGAATTTTACACTTGTCATTTACACAAATTACCAGCTTCTGCTTCAAGTCTTTAAAAAAATTCTAAAAGTTCAGCCCATGTGCAGCACAAGAATTTGCAGAACTGCTTTACATTATACACACTATTTATTAAAGAAGATACAAAATTATGGCTTGTAGTTTTAGGTGAATACAAGAAACTTCAACCTAGACATACAGGGTTAACATTAATTCTCAAATATAAGTCTGTACTTTTGTGTTGTTCTCTGAGATGTGAATACCAAAATCCTAAGAGATTTTATTTTCCTTTTCAAAGGAAAATTGACACATTTCTTGTAAACAAGCCCTTCTCCATTAGCTTAATCTTTCTTCCATTTTATGCTCCCTCCCATGGTGCTGGACACTTAGTGTCATCCTACAAAATCAAGGATGGGCCACAGACAGCTCCTCTCCTGCCAACATCTGCACAGCCAGACATTGACACCAATGTCTGCTACACTTAGTTCAGCGTGAAGTAACACTTTGGACCCTTGTTTCTCCTGCTCTTTTTACCAACTGCACAGCACCACAGCATCAGCCTGTGTTGTGTTCCTGACAAACTGCAGCCAGGAGCAGTCAGTGTCCAGCCTGGGCTAAAGCTCCACAAGAGAGCAGTTGTGCACGACACCCAAGGTTCCATCCTAGGCACCACAAAAAATTTAAAAAGAGAATTTCCCAGTACCAAGAAAACTCTTCTAAATCTAACACACCCCCAGATTGCTCAAGGAGCTTTCTCGATACTTCTGCCTACTCTTGTCCAGCATATTGGAGACGGTAGTTGTACTTTCTTTTTTTTTTTTTTTTTTGGTACCGGGGATCGAACTCGGGTCCTTGCACTTGCGCAGCAGGAAGTGAAACCACTGAGCTAAATCCCCGGCCCCAGTAGTTGTACTTTCTAAAGAGTTAGGAAGAGGCAATAAACAGGAAGAGAACTTTTCTGCTCTTTTAAAAGATAATTTCTATCACTGTTTTCTCTAGTTCCCTAATCATCTTTTGATACCTAATTGTGTATGGATGTATACATATATATTTAATGAATTATCCATCTTTCACTCATTGTCAATCTACAGCCAACTCTTTTTTTTTTCTTTTTTCTTTTTTTGGTACCGGGGATCGAACTCGGGTCCTTGCGCTTGCACAGCAGGCGGCGAAACCTCTGAGCTAAATCCCCGGCCCTAGCCAACTCTTGATTACCTATGAGAAAAGTGATATTTACTATCAGTGAATTTTTTTTGGCGGTACTAGGGATTGAACCCAGGGCATCATGTTCACAAATGCTCTAACACTGTGTACATCCCCAGCCTTTTTTTACCCTTCTTTTGAGACAGGTTCTCCTTAAGTTGCCCAGGCTGCGCTTAAACTTGTAATCCTTTAGTGTCAGCCTCCCAAGTAACTGGGATCACAGGTGTGTGCTGCCAAGATGGCCAGCATGTTTTCTTTTTCTGGTGTATGTGTGGCTTTTGAGACAGGGTCTTGCTGTGTAGCCCAGGCTGGCACTTGTGACCTACTGCACAAAAGTGCACATGTTACCTGTGCTGGACAATGCCAAGAAACATAACATACTGCAGTAGGTGAAAGAGACAAAGCATTCTTGTGTTAGACTGGGAATGGAATTTGGGTAAGAGTTACTCTAACATGGGCTATATGTTCTCTGTATGCTTTGGTCAGATTCACTTAAAATAAGCCAATTGCTTTTTTTTGTTGTTTTTGGTACTGGGGATTGAACTGAGGACCTCAAGCTTGCAAGGCACTGAAATCAATTGTTCTTAACTTGGAGTTAACTGTTAACTCTTTACAGCCTGCTGTGGGCATAATCAATGGGACAGTCTCCCACAGTTTCTACATCGTCATCTGCGAAGTGTCTATTCATTTCAGATGCCCATTTTTGGGTTGGGTCTTTAAATTGGGGGAAGGGAATCTGACTTTTTGAGTTCTTTATATAGTCTAGATTTTAGTCCTTTGAGGAACAGCTGGTAAAAATTTCTTCGCATAATGTGAGCCTTCCCTTAACTGTAGATGGTTTCTATTGCTGTGCAAAAGTGTTTTAATAAGATGCGACCCCAGTTGTTGATTCTTTGTGCTATTTCCTGTGCAATTGGGGTTTTGTTCATAAAGTCTTTGTCTACATCCAAGTCTTTAAGAGTTCTACCTATTCTATATTCCACCAGATTTAGTTAGTTTCTGTTTTAATATTTAGATCTTTGGCCCATTTTTATTTTAATTTAGTGCATGGTGAAAGATATGGGTCTAGTTTTAATCTTTGGCATGTAGAAGGCCAGTTTTTATAGCCTTATTAAAAAGGCTATCGTTCTTCCAGTGAAGGTGTTTGGCTCCTTTATCAAAGATACGGTGGCTAAGTGTGTTTAGAGTTGTTTCTGCATCTTACGTGTTCCATTGATCCTTGCATCTGGTTTTTTTGTGGGTACATGCTGTTTTTGTTGCAGTAGCTTTGTGATATAATTTCACGTCAAGGATTGTGATGCCCCCTGCCTTGCCTTTGTTGCCTAGAATTGCCTTTGCTGTACTAGGTCTCTTCTGGTTCCAAATAAATTTTAGGATTTTTTTCCCCTAATAGTGTGAGATATGCTATTGGTATTTTGATCAGGATTGCATTAAATCGATATAACAATTCTGGAAGTATGGCCATCTCACTATATTGGTTCTTCCTACCCAAGAACAAGGGACATCTTTCCATTTTCTGATATCTTCTTCAATTTCCTTTTTTCAGAAAACTGTAGTTTTCAATGTAGAGGTCTTTTACTTCCTTTGTTAGGTTAATTCCTGCGTACTTTATTTCTTCAGATGCTATTGTGACAAGTGCTGTTTCCCTAATTTCTCTCTCAGTGAGTTTGTTGTGTAGAGGAATGCTATTGAGTTTTGAGTGTTGTCTTTGTATCCAGTTATACTACTCAATTTCATCATTAAATCTAGAAGTCTTTTGGTGGAACTTTTGGGGTCTTCTATGCAGAGTATCATGTCATCTGCAAATAATAATTTAACTTCTTCCTTTCCTATGCTTATTCCTTTTCTTTCTCTTGTCTAATTGCTCTGGCTAATCTTTCCAGAATTATATTGAATAAGAGTGGTGATATTAGGGCCAGGGTTGTAGCTCAGCAGCATCATGCCTGCCTGGCAAGCTCAAGGTCCTCAGTTCAATCCCCAGTACCGAAGGGGGGTGGGGCGAGTGGTGATAGTGGACATCCTTGTCTTGTTTCTGATTTTAGAGTGAAAGCTTTTGGGTTTTTGTCCATTTAGCATGTTGGCTGTGGGTTTGTCATAGATGGCTTATATCAGATTGAGATAAACACCATCTATTCCAATTTTCTGTAGGGTTTTTATCATGAATGGGTGTTGGACTTTGTCAGATGCTTTTTCTACATCTATTGAGATGATCATAATGGGTTTTGTCCTTGGTTCTGTTAATATGGTATATTACATTATTTAATTTGCTTATGTTGAACCATCCCAGCGTCCCTGGGATGAATCATACTTGGTCATGGTGTATAGTCTTCTTAATGATTTGCTGCATTCTGTTTCCAGTATTGTGTATTTATCACATAGGTTTATCAAATCTTAATATCTGGCCATATTGGCTTCATTTTTTTATTTTCCTAAGAAATAATACAGTACAGCCATAGGTGAAGCTTGATGTACTCTCCCTAAAGTTGATCCCCCTCCTGAGAGGTAACCAATATCCTAAATGTATTTATGCATATTTTTATACATTTTATATTTTTCCCATATACATATAACTAATTTATGTATCATTCCTATATGGTTCTTTTTATTCAGCATTACATTTTCGAGATTTATGCATGTTGATGCATGAATCTGTCTTTTAGAACCTGTGTATTTCATTGTATGAAAACTCCAAATTCAGCTGGGGACGGTAGGTCATGCCTGTAATTCCAGTTCTCTAGGAGGCTGAAATAAGAGGATCACAAGTTCCATTCTAGCCGGGCATCTTAGCAATTTATAAAGACCCTGTCTCAAAAATATAAAAAGGGATGGGGATGTAGCGCAGTTTGAAGGCCCTAGTTTTGTTTTGTTTTGGTACCAGGGATCAAACTCGGGTCGTTGCACTTGCAAGGCAGGCGGTGGAACCACTGAGCTAAATCTCCAGCCCAGAAGGCCCTAGTTTTAATTCCCAGTACTGCCCAGAAAAACCCTCCAAACTTGATTTATCCATTCTCTTGATAGTGTCCAGTTTTTCACCATTATAGTGTAACACTAGTGTTCTTGTGTACACTCCCTCTCCCTGTATTCATCTATGGGAGTTCTGAAGAGACTGCACAGTATGTAGAGGTATATGCCTATCTTGCTGCCAAAGAGCTTATCAGTTTCTGTGTCTAAAAGCCATATATGAGAATTTCTCTTTTTCTGCATTCTTTTTAACATTTAGTGTTATTGCCTGGTAGCATTACATCTTCGCACTGTAGCCTTGAATGCTTCTTTCCATGTGTTGGTCCAAGTCACTGCTCTCATTAGAACCCACAGTGGCACCTATTTCACACAGGGTAGAACCTGTTGATCTATAATGCCTGACTGATGCACCAGTGATTGACCGCTGTGCACACCCGTTCATGCTCTGCCCTTTCTTCCCCTTGTCCCCTCTGCTGAAGTCAAACTGCTTTGCTGCATTGGCCTCCTTGTCTTTATACTACCTGTACTATACATTCCCTTTGCCTGGACTATCCTTCCACTGGATCTCTACTGGACAGGTTCTGACTTGCTTCAGGAGTTTGCTCAAATCACTCTTTTTCAAAACGAGGCCTGACCTGACTACCTTACTTAATACTGCAGTTTGCCTACCACAGTTCCACCTTTACACTTCTGATGCCTCACTATGTTTAGGTTTGTCCATGCAGTACGATGGGCAGTAGAAGATGTTGCCAGATATTAGCCCAGTATTCCTGGACTTCCCAAATGTATGTAACTATGAGTTAAATGAGCCTCTATTCTTTTTAAATACCTTCTCAGGTATATTGTTACAGCAAAGAAACTAAATTAAGATAAATGGCTAGATATTCCAGTTTAGAAATGATTTTGAAGCTAGGCTTGTTGACACACATCCATAATACCAGCCCTGTAGGAGGCTGAGGCAGAAGGATCCCAAGTTCCAGTCCAGCCTGAGCAACTAAGTGACTTAGACTCTCTGAAATAAAGGGCTGGCGATACAGCTCTGTAAAGGCCTAGGGTCCAAGCTCCAGTATTACAAGGGAAAAAAATCATTTTGAAGGTTGGCTGCAGTGACACACATCTGTAATACTGTTTACTTGAGAAGCTGAGGCAAGCCTAAGCAATTTAATAAGACCTTGTCTTTGAAAAACAAAACAAACTAAAAAGGGCTGGGCTGTATATAGCTCAGTGGTAGAGTACTTGCCTAACTTGTAGAGGGCCTTGGGTTCAATCCCCAAGACAACTAATGATTATGATGATGATGAGATGATTTTTGAGGAGAGTGAATTTTCGTGCTCATTTACCATGCTGCTGTTGAGAAACCCTGAAGCCATTGTATTTTATCTTTGGTGTATGTGTATATATTGTATATATGTATATATTTTACATTTTCTGTATCCTAAAATGTTTTGACATTTTAAAAATCTCTGTGGCTGGGGAGAGACTGGGCTTCCCAGGACTAGCCAGTTCTTAGAAACAGTGAAGAACTCACCTAGGAGCAAGCCTTTGCTGTCCAAACTAATTCTGGACCATCTTCCCATTTGGCCCAGGCATTCTTGGAAGCACCAGTTCCTATGCCCCAGACATCCCATGTCCAGGCATCAGGCAACAAAGAATCACCCTTGTGGTTTAGAGAACTGCTGAATTATTTACATTAGTTGTTGCCTGTTCAACCTGCTCCACTGTGTCTTTCTTTTCCTTCTTACCCAGTAAATCGTGGATAGCTGGGCATGGTGTACACACCTGTAATCCTAGCACTCTGGGAAACTGAGGCAAGAGGATTCCACATTCAAATCCAGCCCACACATCTAAGTCCCAGCCTGGGCAATTTAAGAGACTCAGAGACTATATCAAAATAAGTAATTTAAAAACTGCTGGGGATATAGCTCAGTGCAGAGGCCTTAGGTTTAATCCTCAGTGTCATGGGGTGTTTTTTTTTTTGCCTCCTGGCCACCTCCAGTGCTTTCCTCTGTGGCCTTGCAGAGCAGCATGGCATGCCTCCCGTCTTAAGAACTTAGAGTTCAGAAGAAAAAAAAAAAAGAATTTAGAGTTCAGGAAACTGTTTCCCTGAGCCTGTCCTATCACATAAAGAATGTAGGAGAGTATATGATCTGTCTATTTTGTATGGAGGCTTATAGGATCTTTTCTTTATTCCTGGTAAAATGAAATTTAACAGTGAGTGTGGCTCAGTGTGGATTTTTTAAATTCACTGTTCTGAGTAGTTGGGCCTTTACCATGTACAGTGCATGAACTATTTCATCTTACTGTTTTATCTAACTCATCTACTTTTATGTCAACTTTTCCTTTTCTCCTGAAATTTCTTGTAGTTGGCTATATCCCATTTCCTTTTTTTTTTCTTGCTTTCTGAAACATTTTCTTAGCTTAATTTTCCAACCCTTTTGCTGAAATATTTCAGCTATTATTTATGCTTTCATGAGCTTTTTCTTATTCTTTGTTTTGTTTTGTTTTGGCTGTTTAGACAGGGTCTCACTATGTAGTTCAGACTTCCCTCCAACTTACTATGTATCCCAGGATGGCCTGGGATACTCTTGGTAATCCTTCTGCCTCAGCCTCCCAGTTGCTAAGATTATAGGCATGTGGCACCGTGCCCAGATTTCTTATTCTTTAAATAGTTTTATATCTTCCCTTTCTGCCTGAGAGCAGATCCCTGTTTTGAGAGCTAATCATTTGGGACCCCAGCAGGAAAAAGTGCATTGAAGATCCTGTCTTCAGACATTAAAGGCACCAGTGATATTTTATCTCCTCATGTGAATAGAGAAATCATTCATGGAATAAAGGATATACCCCCTTTGGGGGGCAGTACCAGGGCTTGAACTCAGGACCTTGCACTTGTGAGGCAAGCACCACTGAGCTAAATCCCCGGCTCTACTGCCTTTCTTGACAGCCCTTTCAGAGGTACCTTTCACTATAGTGACTTACCACAGTAGCAGACTGGAGCCAGGGAAGAAGAGGTGGGTTGGTGGGTGTCAGCACAAGGATAAAAGGAAAGATAATGTGGAATTGCAAGGGTAAGTATGAGCACATCAGACAGATTAAAATAATTTCACGTAAAAGAGTTTAAGGACAATACTTAAAAGGGAACTTGGGAACTCTGTTAGCAGTTGCTTATTTCACTCCTGCACAGGGATAAAATGGCAGCAGTTTGTATTTTTATGTTTCAGGTTTGGAAACTAGAGCTGAGAATAAGGAGTTGATTCCAAAGCAAAAAATTTTAGAAGTAAAGCCCCAGCCATGGCTACAAGAAGTGTCCCAAGGAAAGGGGCCCCGGTTTTCTGAGTGTGGCAGTACCCATGAGCACAGAGTAGAAAAGCAGCCAACAGACTTCATGTCACTGAAACACAAAAATTCTGAAGAGCAAGGACTCACCACCATTTCAAATCTCAATACGAATGGTTCCACAGAAAGAGTCTCTAAAAGTAAGGAATTTGGGAACAGGGCCAGAAGTTCCAGCTTTATCCTTGTTCAACACAACCAGACTGTGTCTAGGTCCATTGATGGTAAAGAACACGGGAATAAGCACAAACAAAGTTTAGATACGGTGAAATGTCACACAGTAAAAACTCACAACTCTGTTGACAGTGGAGACAGTGTCCCTTGCTCTGGCCTTTTTGAGACCCAGACGCGATTCTGTGAAGAAAGACCTTATAAATGTGATAACTGTGAGAAGAGTTTCAAACAGCGTTCAGATCTCTTTAAGCATCA
The DNA here is from genome assembly GCF_000247695.1 of Heterocephalus glaber. The sequence continues at coordinate 32,919,752 of NW_004624740.1, read as the reverse complement.
GAGAATCCACACTGGTGAGAAACCCTATGAATGCCAAGAATGTGGGAAAAGCTTCAGTCAGAGTGCTGCCTTAATTAAACACCAGAGGACACACACAGGTGAGAAGCCATATGCGTGCCTGCAGTGCGGGGAATGCTTCAGACAGAGCTCACATCTAAACCGCCATCAGAGAACTCATGCTGGAGAGAAATACTGTAAATGTGAGGGATGTGAGAAGACCTCACATTCCAGTGTCTTTAAGCCTCAGAGACTCCATAATGGGGAGCGACGCTATAAATGTGAGGAGTGTGAAAAGAGTTTCAAACAGAGCTCAGACCTTTTTAAGCACCAGAGAATCCACACTGGGGAGAAGCCATATGGATGTTCTTTCTGTGGGAAAAGCTTCAGTCAGAGTGCAACCCTCATTAAACACCGGAGAACTCACACTGGAGAAAAACCTTATAAATGTCTGGAATGTGGGAGATGCTTTAGACAGAGCACGCACCTTATCCGACACCAAAGGATCCATCAAAATAAAGGCCCATGACTGATATGCTTTTGTGCAACCTGTGTTTTGTTTGCTCTGTTTTTGGTTTCCTTGTCCAGAAACTCCTCTGGCATTTAGGTATTCCATTCACACATGGATTGTATTTTCTTGGGCATCCCACATGATAGGATTGGTCTGACTTGAGTTTAGGTATATGTAGAGTATTTCAGTGAAAGAATGAATAAGTAGAGTCCTCCAAAAGATGAGGTGGTTACTTGTAGGATGCTTAATGATAAGAGCAAGTGCTGATACGTGGCCAAATTCCCATCCCTGTCATTGTCACTCCTCCTACCTTTGCCTTTGGACGAAGTCATGCCCACTTGTTACTTCCCTCATAATTTATTTTGGTCATTTAGAAATATCATTGATGATGGAGAGGATTTCAACTACTTCATAATCCCCAAAACAGGTAAATTTCAGCACATATAAGAGGCACTACTTTTTACTTTTTAAGAAAAATTTGAAGGGCCTCTCTTTTATTCCCATTCCAGTTCAGTTTTATAATTTGATTTCATCTAAAAAAAAATCACAATATTTAGTTGCTGTCATTATTTTCTACAGCCTATTGAATAGGGTTCATTATTTGATAACTTTTGGTTTCTGAAAAAGGTCATCACTAAACCATTCACCAAGTTGTGCATATAAGGATTCTTGTGATTCCAAAAGCCTAAAGCATTTTTTTTTTCTGTGAGACTTCTTACTGTGAGGGATGTAAGGGTATGCTTCTGCAGGATTTCCTTGGGGTCTTCTAAATCACTGAGGACAGAAAGTCTGGTTCTTGTTATTGGTTCAGCTTTCCCATTGCTGGGAAGAAATGCTTGAAATACACAATTTAAAAGAGGAAATGTTTTATTTGGCTCATGATTTCGTAGGTTTCAGTTCGTGGTTAGATGGCTCCAAAGCAGAAACATGGTGGAAAGGCATGGTAGAGTGAAGCTGCTTACTTAATAGCAGTGGAAAAGTGGAGCACAGGGAAAGCACACCAGCAAAAGATACACCCTCCAAAAGCACACCCCCAGTGACCCCTCTCCTCCAACTGGGCCCCACTTCCTAAAGGCACATTCAGCAATAAACATCAGTGGATTCATCCACTGATGAGTATAATGCACTGTGATCTAGACACCTCTCCAGGATTTTCTTTTTTTTTTTTTTTTTTGGTACCAGAGATTGAACTCGGGTCCTTGCGCTTGCAAGGCAAGCGACAGAACCACTGAGCTAAATCCCTGGCCCATCTCCAGGAATTTCTTAATCCAGTCAAGTGGGCAATTAAGGTGAACTAGCACAAGTGGAGTTAACTAATGTAACACTCTATTCATAGAATGCGTCCACATTTATTCTACCATTTGATTTCCAAGCAACCCTCTGTGTTAAGTAGGAACCTATGCCACCCCCATTTACGAAGAGACAGGCTTACATTTGACACAAGAAAGCAAGTGATGACAGTTTGTACAGTCAATGTTAGCTTCCCCCTTTACCTGAGTGTGTAGCTCCCACCACACAACTCATTTACTCTGTGCCCTTATCTCCTGATGCCTACTCCAGCTGGAGCCTCTGCAGTGGTGGGCAGTGGTTTCCAGTGGTAGCAACAGAGGGTCAGAGGGTGTCTACACACACACACTATGACAAGGAGTACCATCTTTGAGGTTTCAAACTTGATCATTCCTTAACATCCCAGCTACACCCCTGTGACCCAGTGAAGGAAAGAATGGGGTTGGCTTTATTGTCCCTATTGGGTTTAATTGTAGGCACACAAGGAGAACTTACCTCAAAATATTTTTAGGCACAACTGTTTTCTGAAAGAACTCAGGTTACGGCCTAAATCTACCTAATCATCTTTCCCATTCGCATGCAATACCAACAAGTATTGCATCCAAATTCTTTTAGAACCTTAGTGTTTTTTTAAAAATAAGGTTAAACTACCTTGTCACAGTGTGTGACCATGGCTGTGTAGATGACAAGAAACATTACTTGGAGATGAGACTTTAGTTCAGTCACCAAGAGGACCCAGAGTGCTGCTATTTCAGCATAAGAGAGCTTCAGGGAAACAGCAGCAAGCTGAGCCTCTGCACTTAGTTATTTGTACTCAAGGACATGAAAACAAAGTAGAAGGAAAGCATTTGCAACATATTGTTGAGGAGTTCTAGCCAGGTGGGGTGGTGCAATACCAACCTGAACTCCATAGCAAGACCATGTCTCAAATGAAAAAACAAAACTTGTTCAAACTTGTGATCTTTCTGCCTTGACCTCCCAGACCTCAGGGAATAGGGCTGGAGTAGGATGGTTATGTGACACATGTTGACCTAGTTTATCAGGGCAGAGGGAACGCAATGGCCAAAACAAACTTTTAATTCTGCTTACTGTTGTCCTGCAGATTCTGCTCTAAACTCAACCATTCCTGGAGTCCTGACCTATTGTCCAGAAAGTCTTCCTTTTTCATATTCACTTCAAACACTCCTTTAACCTGAGACTTCCCACAGCATATTATTGGGTATTTGGGAAAATAACAGGGAAAACATTTACTCATAATCCTATCAACCCTAATCTATCATTTGGAACTTTGGGGTATGATTTTATTCTAGGTAAATTTTTATAAAGTAATAATAGTGTTTATATCTTAAAGATTTTACACAGTTGTAGGGAACAGGGAAAGGGGACGTTACTAGAACCTCTGCAGTGAGTCCTAGTCTCCTGTGAGCCACGGCAGCACAAGGTGGATTAACTTACTATACAGGAAAGGTAGAAAAAATGAGACTTGGAGAAGAAGCTGAGCTTTGGGCCTGATCAGTGCTGCTCTGGACAGCAGAGGAAAGCCCCGGAGCTGCTGCACCTTTTATTCAGTACATCAGCAGAAACAAATGTAACAGATGACTGGAGAGCAGGAGAAATTCCTAGATCAATGAGGAACTATGCACATGAAGATTTTGTTCCTCCCAGGATGTCTTCAGCTGCTGTAATCTGGTCCTGGAGCATCACAGCATCAGCGGATCGTTGAGGTCTCAGTTATGACCAGAGACCAAAATGGATTTATGTCTCATAGGTGGCCTGTAGGCAGGAGAACTAGGCCTAATCAAATGATTTTTCCCCAAAATTATGTAGCATTGCTCCCGACACACAGTCATCATGATCTTTATACTTAACGGCTGCATTATCTTCCGCCAAATGAATGTAACACTTAGATCTTTTTCCTTTTATTAGTTCAAGCATTTCTGATTTGCAATTGTTTTAGTGTTTAATTTTAATACAAATATGGCCAAAAATACTTCATAAGTCTTGTCAAGAAGACATGCTTTTTCTAGTCTAGTAGAATATTCTCCACCATGAAACCTGGACTCCTTTGACCAAGGATATACACCTGCACTGACTGAATGGCTAGTTAAAGTCTCTCCAGTAACAGAGAACAATGGTCCACCCACAGACCAAATAGCAAAGCCCAAAGGTGAGCTTTTCTTCCACGTTACCTTGTTTAGGGGGTTAGTTTGGAGCTCTTGTTCTGCCAAGTGTTAAACACCAACATTTATCAACCTTGGCATTGCCAGTCTGAACTCTTGGTCTAGCTTCTTGAGGAAGGTGGTAAGCATATCCTTGCATTCTGGGCCTTCTTGGAATGGAGATACCCTCCTGCCAAGCCAGGTAAGATTCCCTAAATATTTGGGGTGCCACTTGTTTTTGGAGGGCAACAAAACTCCACCTGCATCTTCTTAGTGTATCAGCTGGGCCCAAGAACAGTGACCTAAGATTCATAGGAGAAAACCATACCAAATATACATAATGCAGCATATGTGTGTGTGTGTTACTAGGGATTGAACACAGGGCCTTCACACAACTACATCCCCAGCCCTTTTTTGAGACAGGGTCTTACTAAATTGCCCAAGCCGGTTTCAAACTTGTGATCTTCCTGCCCTGACCTCCCAGAGTGCTGGGATTACAAGTGTGCCCATCTTGCCTGGCTACTTAATGCAGCATTTACAAGGCTTAAGTAGCTTCATAAGGAGATGAAACAAGCAGTTCAAACAGAGAAGCAGTATAAGTGAAGAAGCTTAAAAGATGGTTATTTTGGCAAGGTCTGAATTCCATCCTTTTTTTCACGTGGGAATTTTATCTTGTTTTAATACAGACCAAAAAGGTCAGAGTGGGGCTATTTTAAGAACCTCTCACTCAACCTCAGTGTGTCAGAGTGGTGTTCTTTTAATTCCTTCACTTTGTCATTCTCACTGGAATTTTAAAATTTTTTCTCTCTACCTTCACTGCTTATAAATTAAAAAAAAAATTTTTTTTGACATTGGGGCTTGCTATGTAGTGCAGGCTGACCTTGAACTCGTGGTGATCCTCCGGTCTCAGTTTCCTCTACTAGGATTACAGGCATGTACCACCATGCCTGACTGAAATTTTTAAATTTTTAAATTTTATTTAGTTTTGGCTTTTTGAGACAGCGCCTTGCTATATAGTTCAGGCTGGACTTGAACTCACTATGTATCCCCGAGTGGCCTCAAACTCACAGAGATCATCCTGCCTCAACCGCCTGAGTGCTGAGATTTTAAAAAATTGTACATGCTGGGTAAGAAGTCATAGGATTGGTCAGGGCAATGAAATAATAAAGAAACCAGGAATGAGTACTATGAGAGTTGAATTAGCAATTTTTAATACAGACCTAGGTCAGTGTTGAGGATATCAAAGTATATAGTAAAACTTTGAATTACAAGTAACTTGTTCTGCACATGTTTTGCAAGATGAGCAAGAAATCATTTCTAATAAATTTTAACTTGATAAATGAGTAATGTCTTGCAATAATTAGTACATGATACCGAATATGACATGATCACCACTGAGCCAATGGTTCTCTCTCTCCCTCCCTCCTGTCTCTGCCCCTCCCCTCCCCTCTACCTTCTACCCACTCATATCCTGGGTGATCATCTCCCAACGGCAAGAGGTTATGGAGATGCTCTGCAGATGTGGAGGAGAAGAAGGCCAAGGAATCCTTCCCTCCAAATGAGATTAAGGAGATGTGCAAAATGTAGGAAAATGCAAAATTTTGTGGAAAAGCACCACCCCAATAAGGCTGTAGCAGTGTAAGCAATTAATCTGTTTGACAACAGTGCAATGTCACATTTCTGCAAAAGCAAGTGTCATTGGATAGGTTCCTTGTTAAAGTTCCATGAAAAGAAAAAGATTCCATTGAGCTGATGCATAGAAGTCACCCTCATACCAGCCACGAAGGTTTTCAAAGGTTAAGTGCAGGTTATTTTTCTTTATATTTTGTATTTTCTTTATTATTTTGTATTACAGTATTATAATCACTTATCTGAATATTTTTGGGTTATGGAATGAATCACCAGAATTTCCATTATATCCTATAGGGAAATTCACCCTTTTTTTTTTTGGTACTGGGGATCAAACTCAGGACCTTGCGATTGTGAGATAAGCAGCGGAACCACTGAGCTAAATCCCCAGCCTGGGAAATTCACTTTTGATATACAAGTGCTTTCAATTACAGGCATGTTTCTGGAAAAAATTATGCTCACAAACCCAAGGTTTTACTGTAATTTCAAGTAGATTTTTTGTATGGATGAGCTCTAGAGAGAAAAGTTCAGTCAGCTCAACTTATTTAACTTGTCAGAATGTGCCTTGAGTAACTAGAAAGAAAATGGATGTGGGGCTGGGGATTTAGCTCAGTGGCTTCGCCACCTGCTGCGCAAGTGCAAGGACCCGAGTTCGATCCCTGGTACCAAAAAACAAAACAAAACAAAAAAATCGAAAATGGATGTGGCTCTTAGAAGATTCACGGACACTTCTCTTTTTTTTCTTTTTTTTTGGTACCAGGGATCAAACTCGGGACCTTGTGCTCACAAAGCAGGTGGCAGAACCGCTAAGCTAAATCCCAGCCCTTTTTGTCTTGTTTTGAGACAACGTCTCACTGTGTAGTTCAGGTTAGTCTTGAACTCACTAGCCAGGCTGGCTTTGAACTCACAGTGATCCTCCTGCCTCAGCCTCCTGATTGCTAGGATTACAGGCATGTGCCACTACACCCGGCTCATGGGCACTTTTTGAGTACAAGTAGTTTATTTGTTGTGGAGGTGTTGAGATATTGGTAGGGGGACATAGAAGGGAGAGAGAAATAAGACAATGTATGGTGCATGACTGTATATGATTCCAAGGACACTCTGGAAACAGTGTAAATAAAACATGCTCCACTGACAGTCCACCCAAGGGGCGAGGGCAAATCTGGTACTTACCAAGTTCCCATCCATGACTGGTTGAGCACCCGGGATCTTGCTACCCTGCGGGTTATGAGATACAGGCCTTGCATGGCAGCTGAAGCACACCAAAGGGCACAGGAAGGGCACAATAGCACCTGCGACAAACACCAGCTCAGAATCTAGTAGAATCTAGTAACATGCTAATCTCAGTTTATGCACAAATTTACCAATTCCTAATACCTCCCTAGTTACTAGTGAGTCACTCCTTTTGTTTTGTTTTTGAGACAGGGTCTCTCCTATGCAGTCCAAGCTACCCTGAACCCACTGTGTAGCCCAGGCTGGCCTTGAACTCGTGATCCTCATGCCTCAGCCTCCTGTGTGCTGGGATTACAGGTGTCTACCACCATGCCTGGCCTTTTTTTTTTTTTAATGACTATCCATTAGCAGATTGTTTTACTGTATAACCCAGAAAAGGCATACTTAAATAATCCAAACTGCCTAATGGGTCTTGGCCTGGGGGTGCACAGAGCAAAGCTTGTTCCTCTCCTGCTTTACTAGACTGGAGGGAATGAGGGTGTAGGAGGTTCACGAAAGAGTGGACATACAACCCACTACACTCTTAAGCCTTTGTTTGGTACCAAGGCGTTGGCGGAACAGGTGGCTGAACCACTGAGATAAATCCCCCCCTTCCCCTTTTTTTTGACACAGTGTCTCACCCGGCCACTATTAGGTCTTTTTACATTTTTTTATGTTGGGGATTGCATCCAAGGTGTTGCCCAGGTTAAGCACAGCTCTGCCGATGAGCTACAAGCCAGGCTTCACTATTAAGCAATTCTTCACTACAACAGGAAAAGAGTATCCACAGGAAACCCACTTCGTTTCTATTTATCACCTTTCAGGAAACAAGTCAAACGTACTGGCACCAGGTAAGCTCTGGTTTTTGAATGGCACCTCTTCTGATAATATCATATAAATACCTGTCCCCTGTGAGTACCCTGATGCTCAGTAAAGCTTGTGCACCACATGAAAGACTTGCCACATACATCAGACTTGTGGAGTCTCTTGGCAGTGTGAATGATCTCATGTAGATTAAGGCTGGTCTTGAAACTAAGTTTTTCCGCATTCTTCACATTCCAACCAAAGGATTTTCCACATTCGTGGCACTTACAGATGTTGTTTACTATGAATTTGTTGATGGCTCCTAAGGGTGGAATATCTACCGAAGCCTTTTCCACATTCAAGGCATTTATAAGGCTTTTCTCCACTATGGATTAACATGTCAAATGAGGGTTGAATTCTGGCTAAAGGTTTTTTCACACTACATTGATAGGGTTTTTCTTTGCTATGAATCCTCTTATGTTCAACAAGATACGCAAGCTGACAGAAACACCTTCCACAGTCATGACAGTTATATGGCTTTTCTTGCAGGTGATATTGTTTATGGACAGTAAGATCTGACCTCTGTTTGAAGCTTGTCCACATATGGAACACTCAAAGAGATCCTCTAAAAAGTGAATTAATGCTTATCAAAATTTGCCTTACATTTAATGACTTTTCCACATTCTCAGCATTCATAAAGCTTTGCTCTTTTAAGAATGTGCTCATACCTCAAAAACAGTGACCTGGGGTTGAAGGCTTTCCCATGCTTATCACAGATGCCCTCATCCTAGTACGGGTATTCTGATCTTGAATAAGGTCCAGGTTTTGAAGGAAGCCCTCATTGTATCCAGTACCACTAGTAGTGTTACTGTCCACAACTTCATTACATCCCTGTAAGTTTTTCGAGAGTTTCTTGTCTGTTTCCTGCATTACCAGTGATAACTGATATGACTCTAAATCTTGAGAAGTTTTCTGTGATAGAGTTGGCTTTTTCATCTTGAACCTAGCTTCAGGACCTAGCCAAATAAAAAGATATAAATGACCTGTCCACTGCAGAATCGAAAAAAGGAAAAGTAGCTAATGGCCTGGGACAACAATCAAATAAAGCTAAGACTGCTGACTTGTTTACATAATCCTATTCAAAGGGCCAAAATTCTGAATTCCATAAGATTCTCCGTTGTCATGAGAAAGAGCTCTTGTCATCAAAAACCCACTTTAAAAAAGCACAAAAGTGTGCCAGATACATGTGAGACAGAACCATCACCATTACCGAAAAAATAATGTACTTTACTCACTCAGCAGTGTCTCAAATGTAGGAGAGGTGGCATATTATATTCTAGATATGTATGCTTTTAATACTTCTGCATAAAACAACTCCTTAAAAATGGAGGAAAAATAGAAGAACCAAAAGGAAGTGGGTACAAAAGACATCTCTATAGAGATGTATCTCAACTGGGGGCGATTCTGTCCCCAGGGAGAGGGGGTAGCATCTGGAGACATTTTTGGTTGTCATGACTTGGGGGCTTCTGCTGGCATGTAGTAGATGGAGGCCAGGGACACTAATCCATACCCAGAGTGCAGAGAACAGCCCCCCACAAGGAAATAACCAGCCTCAAACATTTAACAGTGCTATGAGTGAGAAAGCTTGGTGTAGAGAAACGGACAAAGGGCTGTACTAGCAAAAAGGACATGGAAGTAAGACAGGGGATACATGAAGAAACACTGAGGGAATATGAAAACAAGGGATTAGTGAAAGGGTCGCCGAAAGGAGGAGCACACAAATGTTCAAGCAGCAAGCCTTTATTGGGACAGTCTGCCAGGCTGACTTACAAAATGGAGACCAGCAGCCTTATGAGCTGAGCTGGAGGCTTACATGGGGTTTTCCAGGTGGGAGAACACGTAGTCCCTTGTTGGGGGTGGGTGATTGCGGTTAGAGCATGAAGCAACAAGTTTTGGTTAGGCCACGAAGTAACAGGTTCCAGGAAGTCCCTGTCTTACAGGAGCATCTGGTCACGGAACCGGTGGGGCAGAAAGTCTCTAACTAGGAGGGGTCATGTCTCAGCTATGCGGAAAGTCCCTGTTCACAGGACGGGGGGGGGGGGGGCTTGCTCTGTGGGGGCTCTGAAATACCTAACAATTAGGACCTAGTATGGGGAGAGGATCACAAGGGTAGGATAAAAATAGCTGAGGGTGGTGACAGCTGTCACTTAGAAAACCTGAGACCACCTGCTTTGGAGAACCCCTTCATCCTGCAGCAAAGAGACAATGAGATTTTCAAACGAATTTAAATCCCAACTGTCAGTCTCACTGTTAGAGATATCTTAATCTTTTTATTTCTTCATCTGGAAAATGGGAGTGATAACCACCCTACCCTAAGGGCAGTAGGAATGCAGCAGACAATACATGCCAAATATCTGGTACAGTATCTGGGATACAGCAGGGATTTCACTGATGTGCCTTTCCTTCCTCCGCCTCACCCACCTGAGCAAGCACTACTGGCTGCCTTCCTATGCCCAGCATTTGGTAGATCCACCATCCATGGCTCATCCCAGTTCTCCAGCTGACAGATCACCTCAGGCTTGGGGAACTGAAATTCTACTCATGGGGAAGTAAATAGGAGATGACCAATAGTGAGTTACAGAGATGTCCCAAGGCTCAGTTTAACCTCTCTGGGTCCACAGTAGCAAGCAGAGATAAGGACAATAATCAAACAGGATGGGAGAATAGAAACTGACACCATCTGTGTGAAGATTTGGCAATCTTCATTAAAAGCCTAAACAATATTCATACTCTTGGATATGGTAATTACACTCTCAGAAATACAACCTAAGGAAAAATTAGAAGGATGAGAGCACCAGAGGTGTTCAGCACTGTGTTATAGTGGTGTAAAACTGGAAATTGCTAGGTGTTAATACGGAATGATAAATAAATTATAATAAGTCAATACAATGGAAGCATAAGTACTAGGCAGATATTTAAAAATCCATCTGTTCAAATATTAACATAAGAAACCACTCCCTATACATTTAAAGCAGAATATCAGTCTTAATGAAGGCATTATTCAAGTACTGTACTATTTTAGAAAGCTGTATCTCTATGTGGACATGTATGTGTGAGTAAATAGAAAGAAGGCCCAACTAGGAAAAAGTAAGCTAAAGAGTTAAGAAGGGTTGTTTCTGGGCAATAGGCCTACAGCTGATTTTTATTATCTACTCTATTCATTGATAGATTATCCAAATTTCTGTAATAAGACTTATTATGTTTAGTAAAGCTAGTAAAATCTGTAAAGGAACACACTGATACATAAAAGAAGCACTTTCTGACATGCAAAATAGTATTCCTGAAATATTTAAGAAATCATTCAGTAATCTATAAAAAAATCATATTCTTTAATTCTAAAATTCCAGTTCTGGGAATATATCTTGGGAAATAGTCAGAAATTCATATAAAGACTTATAGTCAGGGGCCAGGGATTTAGCTCAGTGGTTCTGCCGCCTGCCTCGAAAGCGCAAGGACCCGAGTTCAATCCCTGGTAACAACAACAACAAAAAAAAGACTTAGAGTCAGAGACATCCATTGCAACTTTATAATATAGAAAATGATGAACACAAGCAAACCAACAAGCAAACACCAAGCCAAGCCAAATGCTTCCAAATGGGAAAACAATTAATTACTATAAATCATACAATGAAATTATCATTTACTATATTTATGGGAAAAGTGCTAATGTTATAATTTTAAGTTTATAAAGGATTACACAATTACACATAGAATATGCTCAGTCAGATACCGTATTTATTTTTGTTTTCTTTTATTCATTAAGTTCATTGGTAAATTTTAGGTATACATTATGATCGCATTCATCCTTGGGCATTTGTACCTGTACATGATAGATCTTGGTTCTTTCCAAGTCCTTTTTCCTCCCTCCCTTCCCCCTCCCCCTCCCTAGGGGGGGTGCTGCACCCTCACACCTGCACCCTGCATCCCTTGGAGCAGAGACCAGACGTTTGCCTGCACACTCCTTCTCTACTCAACACTGTGTGGGTCCAGGGGGTGCTTACATTCTCTGTCACATAACTAATCAATAGCAGGAAAGACCCACACCCATCTTGGAGAGTAGCAGCCTGAGGGCTGAGTGTGACAGGGCTTGCCTATAATGCCAGCATTCAGGAGACTGAGTCAAGAGGATGGTCATGAGTTCAAAGCCAGCCTGGACTACATAGTGAGACCCTGTCTCAAAAAAGGAAAGAAAAGGGCCGGAGATTTAACTCAGTGGTTCTGCCTCCTGCCTCACGAGTACAAGCCGGATACCAAAAAAAAAAGAATAAAGTAAATAAATGAAAGTAGCCTGAGAAAAAACAAGCAAGTATCTGCAAACTTTGGCCACAAGTGCGGAAAGTGAAGGAGGCTGTTAAGTGAAGGCACTGCAGTCCCTGAGATAAGAAGATTGGATGCACAAGATCCTGGGCAAGGTGGTGCTGCCTGCAATCCCAGCACTTGAGAAGCAGAGGCAGGAGGATCACCATGCGTTCAAGGCCAACTTAGGCTAGTGAGACCCTGGCTCAAAAGAAACAAAAACAAACAAGGATGCAGAAGAGCAGTGGAAGCAAAGATGGTGACTGATCTGACCTGAAACTGACCCTAAATTTTATTATACCTTCATCATAATGCATTTCCATAAGAAAATTTCCACTCAGAGTGGGACATAACACATTTCTATGCACATTTGGGGCCATGTGCAAACTCATACCTTTGTAGTACTAAAAATTACCCTGTCTGGAGACAAGCTACCTCTTTTGGGAAAAATACATGAATAATTAATGATTTTCTTTTGGGACCCCGTAAAAGTGGGAGGTATCCCTTGTTAGGTGCTTCTCCATCTATGGAGGAGCTGGCTGGCTGGCTGTAGAGTGGCCCACTTCTCTGACTCTTCCCTGGTACTGCCTATGACACAGCTGGTTTTGTTCCCTTCCTATAATACCCTTTCCAATTATAATTTTTGCCTGTAAATTCATGCTGTTGCCTCAGGTTTTTTTTGTTTTTGTTTTTTCGGTACCGGGGATCGAACTCAGGTCCTTGCACTTGCTCAGCAGGCAGCGAAACCACTGAGCTAAATCCCCAGCTCCCTCAGTTTTAATTTCCATTATAACTAAAGCAAGGACCCATGTTGGCTACTTTTGACTCCATTCTCTCTATCTCCTTCAGGGTCTTAATTCAGTAACAGGACTCTTCCTTTTCTATATCTTTGCAACAACCCCCCCCCACACACACACTAGCTTCTTCCCTATAGCTAACAAAATCTCTCCTTTTTGTTTGTTTGTTTTAGTTTTTTGAGACAGAGTCTCTCTATGTAGTTCAGGCTGGCTTTGAATTGACTACGTAGCCCAGGCTGGCCTCAAACTCACAGTGATCCTGCTGTCTCAGTCTCCCAAGTGCTGGGGTCACAGGTGTGCACCACCATGCCTGGCTGAGAAGAACATTCTACAGTCACCTCCTCATAAATCCACAATTCACTGTCTGGCTTATGGCTATGTCATTCCTCAGAAATCTAGTAAGTGCCTAATTGGCAACACAAGGAAGGGGAAATCAGGGAAGACCACACAGTAAGGTTGATTTTTGAGTTGAGCCTTACGAGAGTTGCCTGTGGATGGAGAGTACAGGATGAAGAGAAGAGCAGAGTGGAAAAGCACTGCACACTCCTGCATGCAATGCTCTGGTTGTCAGGGAGAGGATGGAGAGGACCCAGAAAGGGCAGGCAGCACAGCGTGACCCCTCAGGAATGTGGGCATAGGCTAGAGATGCAGTTCAGTGGTTCAGTAGAGGAGTACTTGCCTAGCATATACCTATGAGGCCCGGGTTCAACCCCAGTCAATAATTTTTTGGCTGGGCATATGGCATAAACCTGTAGTCTCAGCTACTCAGGAGGTTGAGGTAGGGGGGATTTCAAGTTCAAGGCCAGTCTGGGCAATTCAGCAAAACTGTCTCAAAATTTTAAAAAATACTGGGGGTGTGGCTTGGTGGTAGAATGCTTGCCTAGGTTGCTCCAGTATTGGCATGAGAAAAAAAAAAAGAAAGAAAGAAAAGGAAATGCAGAGATACATGTCAGTTTACACTGTAAAACTATAATCTCCATCCCATATATGACTATTCTTTCAAAACTGAGCCAGGTGGCCCAGGGATTTAGCTCAGTGGTTCCACTGCCTGCCTTGCAAGCACAAGGTCTCAAGTCTGATCCCTGGTACCGAAAAAAAAAAAATTGAGCCAGGCATGGTTGTGCACACTTGTAGTCTCAGCACTTAGGAGGCTGAGGCAAGAGTAAGTTCATGAGTTGGAGGTGAGCCTGGACTACAGAGTGAGTCGAAGGCCAGCCTGGAATATATAGCAAGACTCTTGTCTCAGAAAACAAAAAAACAAACAAACAACAAAAACTATGCTTTCAAAATTGTTGGAATGGCTTCCTACCTTGTCTCTTTACTTTCAGACTCAATTTATTACCCTCCATAATGTTATAAACCCAATAACTGAGCTACCATTATACATTTTAATGCTATCAGTTCCTAACTGCTACCATATTATAAAAATTTACATATCTACCCCTCCAACCAGATTAAAAATTCCTTCAGGAGAGGTTTTTATCTCTCAGCACAAAAGACTGTGTGTAGTATACAACAGATACAGTGGACCCTTGTCATGCAAACTCAATTTGTTCATGAGCACTGGTTGTAACTCCAGTTGGTCAGTTGAAGGCTTGGGCTCCTCTATACAACCTTAAAAGTCTCTCTCCTGCATAATTTTAGGCCATACTTTCTTCCCAGCAGATCTCAGTGTCCTTAGAGAGAGACATTGGTCTAGGATTTCTCAATTAATGCCACACAAGAAAGGATGTTGTAATGTTCCTTCCAGAACTCTTTAAGGGTTAAATCTGTATCTGAGACCATCTGGAAGCACAAGTGGCTGGCATTCAGGTTGTAACTGAAGACTTTGGTCATAAGTTGAAACTAAATTCTGGTCGTAACCCAAGTTATGTCAGGCTGGTTGTATGTCAGGCTGGTGGTAACTCGAGGGTTCACTGGTACACAATAATGCTCACTGACAGAAACAATGAAGAACTATAGTAATAACAACCAAAATAAATGGAACATTTAAAATGTAACTAGCACTAAGCTAAGAACTCCACACACCTTACTCACTCCCCCCACAACTGTTTGTGATCAGAACTGCCATTATCCCCTTTTACAGATAAGACGCCTGGGGCTGAGAGTGCTTTTGTAACTTGCTGAAGATAACAAATATAAAACAGCCTGGATTTGAAACCATCTAACCCATCTGAGTTTAAGCTCTTTACATTGTATTTTCTTTCTTTTTTTTTTCTTGGTACTGGGTATTGAATTCAGGACCTTGTGCTTGCCAGGCAGGTGTGGCACCACTGAGCTACCTCCCAGGCCCTACATCATACTTTCCCTGAAGGAAAATTCCCCAAGTTGCTAACAAAGGCACTGTTCTGCAGCAGTGGGGAGGGCCATCCACAACTTAGCTTTCCAGTCTAGCCTCTGACAAGAGGAAGCATTTGGCCCTTCAGGCGAAGCTGAAGAAGACAAAGAGATAATTAGTAGAGCCAGCCTTGATTTGCAATGTTCCCACTAGGCAGACCTGGGACAGGGAATTCCAATGGGATCAACAGGCAAAACACAGGTTATACAAAGTCACTGAGATTGTGAATGAACCCCTAGAACAGTTTTAGGGATTTCTGAGGCTGGATCAATTTTCAGAACTTTATCCAAGGTTACCTGTGGCCTGGGCCTCCCCTTCTCCCTCATCTACAAAGGCATAGAAAAAGGATAATAGGTAATATATATCTAAAATCTACCAATAAAATAAAAAATGAAAATAAATAAAAAGGATAACAATCAGACAACAATAAAAACAGAAGCTAAACCATACCTAACTTCTACAGCAATCAGCACCAGGACTAAACTTGGTAAATAAATGTCACCTCTACCCAAAATTTTGGCCCTGTCAACCTAAAATAAGCGACAGAGAAACCAACTCTCCAAAGCAAAGAGTGTATTTGGAAATAGTGAGGGATTTCAATCTGGGATCTGAGTGCTACGGTGGGCTAGCAGTATATCCAGGTTGGATCAGGAGGAGGAAGCTTTTAAAAGAAAATTTAAAAAGGAAGAATTTGAAACGTAAGCTGGTACAAAACAAAGATCATTGGTTACTGGGCCTTATCACAGAAGTTGGTGATTGCTCACTGGAAATAGTCTAGCATGTCTCCATAGAAGAGGCTTATCTTAAATTCCTCAGATTCTAAAGTTTCAGAGAATTCTTGACATGGTTCTCATCATAGGCATCCCTGTACCAGACTTCTGGGAAGATGGCAGAGTGGTGAGCAGCAGAGAGAAGGCCTCTCCAAGGTTTGGTGTCCAGGCACTGGAATAAAGAAACGTGAGGAAGAGGGGGGAAGTGGGTCCCTGGGATCCAGGGAGGATCTGAAGCGAGAACCGAAGCCCATGGGGAGAGCAAAGAGAGAGTCCCTAACAAAGAAGAAGGTGACAGGCAGCACCTCCTATCTGAGCCTGGACTGCGTGGGAAGGGTACCAGGAAACTGTAGACAACCATAACTGCTGGCAACCCCAGAGACCTCCACAGAGGAGGGCACCAGTGGAGCAGACCAGTGGACGCAGCAGACTCCAGCGGTTGATGAGCTGTTGGGGTTCAGACGTTCCCCGAGAGAGAATGATGGGCTGGTAGCCATCTTGGAGAGGGGCCAATTTAGCTCAGAACTCAGAACAGCTGCCAGCTGTCTCCATCTAGTGGCTTCCCATGTCAGGGCTGGAGTTCAAGTCCACAGGAGGTCAGGGATCTCAGTTTGGAAGGGGAAGGGGTACAGACTATTGCAGGCTCCACAGGTCCAGTTCCAGCCTCACAGCCAGAAACCAGCCTGAACTTCAGTGAAACTAAAGGTGCAGGTTGGCTGGGACTATTCACTACCCCCATTGTAAAGCTAGGGCTAGCATGCTGGGATTAATCAACTCGAGTCTGTATGCCAGCCACCAGTGACAGCAGAGATATGCTTTGAAGTAGACATTTTTTCTTCCTTTTTATCATTTCTCTCTTTTCTTGTTTCTGTTTTTTTTTCTTTCTTGTTTGTTCTTATTTATATAGGAATGTGAACAGTTTCTAGTTTTTTTGTTGTTGCTTTGTTCTGTTCTTGTTTTTATTTCTTCCTTCTCTCTTTCCCTCCTGTCTTCTTGACCAGTTTCCCAAAGTTTGTATGATCTTCCTTTGTCCTCTAGCCTTGCTTCTAATCTTTTCTTCTTCTTCTATTTCTCTATCCTCCCCCTCAAACTCCTTTTAAGTTTTTTCCCCTGAGGGTAAATTCACTATATTGAGGGCTTATTTAATGCAAACATTTTTCTGGTTTGTTTTAGATTTTGTTATATAACCACAAATATAATTCTTACAGTTAAAGATGGGAAATGAATACTTACCACAGTTTATCATTTTCTAGGCTGTGTTTGATCCTATTGTTATTGCTGATTGTACTACTTTAGCCAAGGTGGCATAATTGTTCTAATCAGTTGCTCTTCCTCCTATGCCAAGACTGAGATTGCCTAAGGGTCATAAAAAATACTATAGGCCAGTGCCAGAGAACCAGAGGCTAGGCCAAGTAGGTAGCAACTTCTCATCCCCAATAAAGTGTGAGGTAGGATCCTGCAACAGACGCAAAACCCCAAACCCAGCTATAACTGGAAGACACCTCTGAGAAGTAGTCATTTCTCAAGGGTTTTAAATACTAGCAATAAAGATACTCTCCATAGGGGCTGGTGATTTAGCTCAGTGGTTCCGCCACCTGCCTCAAAAGTGCAAGGACCAGAGTTCGATCCCCAGTACCAAAAAAAAAAAAAAAAGATACTCTCCATAAGCAAATCTATAAGCATCAACCCAGGAATTAAACAAAAAGAAAAAAGAAAAAAGAAAAAAGGAAAGAAAGAAATGAAAAGACACTTAAACAAGTTGCAAACCCAGATGCAAACCTTCCAGGTCACCAAAATCAAACCCAGAGGACAATGAGGTGGAAGAATCTGAAAGTCATCCATCTGGACTACCTAAAGTGGTTACAGCAGAAGTAACAAAGCAGATGAAAGAGGCTCTAGGAAAAAATCAAATCAGAAATAATTTCTCAGATAACTACAGAGATGGTGACCATAATGAAAGACATGCTTAGTGACTCTAGAGCAGATACAGATTTTTAAAAATAGAGGAGTTTAGGAAAATGATGGAAACCATAACTCAGCATAGAAAAGAAATGGAATCCATGAAACAGATTCAAACAGATATCCAGGAGATTAAAAATTCCATGGGAAAAATGTGCAGCAGAATGAGCCAATGTGGGACAGAATATCAGATATAGAAGACAGGATTACAGTTAGTGATCATGAAAAGAAAGATTTCTTAAAAATAGCAAGGGACCACAAGAAATCAATCCAACAGCTGCTAGATGATGCAAAGAAATAACATAAGATTGATCAGAATCGATGAAAAAGCAGAAGATGGTGCAAATGACATAAAAAAACTGTTCACTGAAGTAATGGCAGAAAACTTCCCCAGCATGGAAAAAGAATTTGACATACAGATAAGTGAGGCATATAGAACTCCAATTAGCCATGATAAAAAAAAATCTACATCTAAGCATAAAATAGTCAAGATTCCACAAATTCAACACAAGAACAGAATATTAAAAGCTGAAGATGATCAGCCCGCTGCAGACAGGCAGATCTGTGGATGCCATACCAAGGTCATGAGTCGCACAGAACATGCCAAATCAGCCCGCGCCCCGGCAGCAATCCACTGGACCCCCCCCCTGCTCCTCTGGCCTCTTCTCTGTACAGCCACCTGGTTCCACACTACAAAGATGCAGAGGACACCGGAGCACCAGACCACTGTACTGG
>NW_004624740.1:32794508-32894667 GCF_000247695.1 Heterocephalus glaber | reverse complement strand
GCACAGGGAATGGGGAAAAAATAAGAACCAAGATGCATTATGTACAGGTAGAAGCACCCAATGATAAATGTAAACGAATTGTATACCTAAAATGTACCAATGAAAGAACTGAAAAAAAAAAGCTGAAGATAAAAGAAACAAATCACCTATAAAGGAAAGCCCATTAAAATCACAACAGAGGCCGGGGATTTAGCTCAGTGGTGCCGCTGCCTGCTGCACAAACACGAGGACCCGAGTTCAATCCCCGGTACCAAAAAAAAAAAGAAAGAAAGAAAATACACGAAGAGTGCCTGTAATAGACCTGCACACACAGGTAATTGTTGTGTTAAATGCAAGTATTTCTGGCAAAATCTGTTTCCTTCCTCTCACCCATTTATTAACTAACATCTAGTCTTTTTGTTATTTACTTATTTATTTTGCCATATGGGGATTGAACATAGAGCCTTCCCACTGAGTTGCATCCCCTGCCCTGATTGATTGACCGACTGAATGATTGATTGATTGATCGATGTTTTGAGACAGGGTCTCTAAAAGTCATTGAGTTACCCAGTCTGAGTTTGAACTTGAGATCCTCCTGCCTTTGCCTCCCAGAGTGCTGGGATCACAGAAGCGAGCCACCATGCCCTGCTCTCTCTTTTTCTTTTCTTTTTTTTTGTACCGGGAATTGAACGCAGGACCTTGCGCTTGGAAGGCAGGTGCGGTGCACCCTGCTCTCTTCTGTGCATGTACAGTCACAGCTTGCATGCCCTCAGCCTTGGGTTCCCCGGAGAAGGCCGGTCATTGTGGTGCCCCTCTCTGGCCTCTTCCACATCCAGCTTGAAGGCTCCAGCCCCCTACCGCTCCCGCCCACACTGCCCCCGGGTGTATGGCTGTGTGACCTCCTTGGCTCCCTCGTCCCCAGCCCACTGGCATGTCAGTCCCGGGAGGAGGCCACCGCCAGGACTCCATGCTTGGGGTGTCCTCGGCCCCACATCTTCCTGGTGCCCTTCCCTGAACCCCGACTTCAGCAAGACCTATGTGCTGCTTGCCTTCTGAGTTCTCCCTTTCCAGATGGGACCTTGGATCAGTCCCTGGACCCAACTCAGCACTGCCAAAGCCAAGGACAGTAGTCAGTGAAACTGGCTATCCAGGGTGAGCTGGGAGGTGCCCGATGTAGCAGACATCCCTGCCCTGCACTAGCCCGCTATGAGTGGCAAATGCTTCTTGCCTCCCATAATTCAGCTATATTGTTTTATATCAGGAGTCAGACCGAAGCCCTGCATGACTCAAACAGGCATGTCAGCTAGCAGAGTTGGGCTAGTATTGCTCCTTTGCTAATGGCTGTCATTGAGGCCTAATTCCTGGTCTGTGAAGTGGCAGGACTGCTGAGTTATGTGGACAGCTGAGGTCAGCGTGACCCCAATTAAAATCGTTTTCCCTGAACTATGGCTTCTCACTGACCTTGTGGGTTGCTTACTGATTGTGCCTGGTCCCAGTACTGGTTTCTTGTATCCTAGCAAGCAGTACCTACTCCCTAACACCCCTGCCTGGTGCCATCATGCCAGGTGTTCAGCAGTAATTCACTAGATGACTTCAAAACTCCCTAGCTCCCTATTCCTTCTCATGATTGTATTCAATAAATGCTGGATGCACTTGAAGGCTTTTGTCTTTGTTGCCTAGAGCAGCACTGATCAAGACCCAAGACAGCTTCACAATAAGTCTCATTCTGTCTATTCTTTAGCCAGTGGGTGGCTCACAGGAGGCTGGGACTTACTGCATGGGTCTCCAGTGACATCCACTCCCCCTGACCCTTACACCCACATGGGATCCCTTCTCTGCCCAGGGCTGGACACTGTGACTCTAGAAAATCCTGGTCCTTGTACCACAGGTGGCAGGCCCTAGGCTGGCTGCTAGGTGCCCAGCTCCAAAGGGTGGGCATTTATAGCCCCTTGCTCATATGCAGGTTCTTTCTTGAGTCCAGTTGCTTAGGGATTATGCCCTCAGGCATTGTCAAGCAGTGTGCACCACCCAAGCAACTGAAATGGATTTCAGTTTTTGTCTTTTTGGTTTTTGTTTTTTAGACAGGGTCTCACCCTATAGTTCAGGCTGCCCTTGAACTCACTAGGTAGCCCAGGGTGGTCTTGAACTCACAGTGATCCTCCTGCCTCAGCCTCCTGAGTGCTGGATTTCATGGTGGTGCATACTTGTAATCCTAGCACTCCCAGATTTAATGACTGAGGGAGACCTTGTCTCTGAAATATAAAAAAAAAATAGCTGCGGATGTAGCTCAGGGGAGCCTAAATCAATTTATTTGGAAGGCCCTGGGTTTAGTCCCCAGTATTCCATAAATAAATAAATAAATAAGTGTTAAAAATAACAAATAAAAAAGTATGAAAATGATAAAGATGTTAAAGCCAGCAAGGATGACATAGGACTAGCAATGTGAAATATGAAAAACAAACAAAATACCAAAATGAATCAAGTTACTCACACATGGTTGCTTATGCCTGTATTCCCAGGTACTCAGGAGCCTGAGTCAAGAAGGGAAGTTCAAGGCCAGGCTGGACAACATAATGAGACCCCCTCCCTCAACAAAAGGTTCACATTGAGGGATTTGGTAAAAATATGTATATATTGTTGTTAATATCTGCTGTGGTTTAATAGAGAGCTTTGAGAGTCAATAATTAATTCTTTTTGTTTGTTTTGGTTTTTTGAGACAGTGTCTCACTATGTAATTCAGGCTGGTTTTGAACTTACTGTGTGGCCCAGGCTGGCCTCAAACACACAGTGATCCTCCTGCCTCAGCCTCCCAAGTACTGGAATTACAGGTGTGCATCATCACACCGAGCAAAATGAACCATTTTAAGTGGGGAGTAGTGGCACATATCTGTAATCCCAGCTGTCTGGGAGGCTGAGGCAGAAGGATTGCAAGTTCAAGTCTCAGCCTGAGCAATTTAGTGACGTAGCCAGACTCTATCTCAAAATAAAAGAGGGCTCAGGACATAGTTCAGTGTGAAAGTTCAATATTTCAGTACTTGGGTTCAATCCCCAGTATAAAAAATATAAGTATATACATAGATAAAAATGAGCAACAGGGCTTGCATGTGGTACTTGGCATGTGCTTTCATGGTGTTCATAGGCCCTGGGTGCAATCCCCAGCACTGCAAAAACAAAAGCAAACAAAAACCAGTACTTGAAGAACAATTAGAAAAAATTATAAACTGGGGTTGTTTGATGATTAATCCTTCTTGGCTTCAGAGACATCTAGGATATTAGGAAAGCACAGTTCTGTGAGTGGGTAGGTCATGATGAAAGGGAATTTCCAGGCATATGGATTTTTTTTTTGGTACTGGGGATCGAACTTGGGTCCTTGCGCTTGCACAGCAGGCGGTGAAACCGCTGAGCTAAATCCCCGGCCCCAGGAATATGGATACTTTTAACAAAAAAATAATTGAATTGGACAACTATGTATTAACTGTGTTTAAACAATTATCAGTTAACTAGGTAATTACGCCCTTTGTAGAATGTACCTGAGTAGCCATGACAACTTCTATAATCTATTGCCAAAGGAGCATAACGGATTCAGAAAGTGCTGCCAGAACTCTTTGCCACCCGGCCCCGCTCTGCTTTGTGAAAATCCTGCTTGCTATATTTCCAGGGAAACTCCAATGGAATTAACTAACCAATCCTCTGTTTCTGCTTCTATACCTCCTGCTTGCAACCCTACAAAACTGCCGGCCCGCCAATATTCTAGACCTGACCTCTTTGGGGAAAAATCCTGGTTGGTCCGGGTCCGCCAGTGTAAATAAAGCTGTTTACTGCTTCCAAACCTCTGGGTGCTGTCTGCTTCCTGGTTCTGGTTCTAGTTCATTCCACAATGGGGTTGTGGCCTTAGGCACTAGATCTGGTCCCTATGCCCTTCTTCTCCACCTCTTTCCCTGACTCTGTGTTTCTTGGCTGCTGTAAAGTGAGCAGCTTCTTTCTTCCATGCTCTTATGCCATAATGTGTCTGCCTTCAAAGCAGCTGACCATGGACTGGAACCTCTGAGACTGTGAGGTGTGATCAAAAATATTGTGTATGTTGCTGCCCAGTGCTGCTATCTAACTGAAAAGGAGACTTGTAAAAACGTGATGGTTTGTCTTCATCCACCTTCTTCACTGGATCTGGCACTATGCAACTTCTGGCTCTTCCTCAAAGTCAATACGACCAGTGAAAGGTAAAGGTTTCAGACTAATTCAGGACATTAAAACAGCCATAACAGCACAACTGAAGATGTTTATAAGAGGATTTCCAGAACTTCTCTAGGAAATGGCAAGAATGATGGAATAAATGTGTGCAAAGGAAGGGGGACTGTTGTTCTGTTTTGGTTTGGTTTGGTTTTTGGTTTTTTGAGACAGGGTCTTGTTTGTAGTGCAGAGGGCCCTTGACCTCACTGCGTAGCCCAGGCTGGCTCAAACTCCTGGCAATCTCCTGCCTCAACTTCCCGAGAGCCGGGATTACAGGCGTGGGCCACCATGCCCAGCTGGGAGAAGGAGTATTTTGAGGGGGATTAATGATAATGTTTCTTTTACTGTAATATGTTTTCTTTTAATTTAAACATGCACTGTATTTTTTGATCATACCCTGTATTTGGTCACAGCAATGAAAAGCTGAATATACAGACTTTTTTCTGTTTTTTGTTTTGTGTGTCTTTATTCAGAATAGGTGTAGGTTTTGTTTAGTAATATTATAAATGCAAAACAGTGTCATCAACTAAGCAACTCTGTGATATTTTACATTCTTTAAAAAATTAATTTTATTAGTACATTTTTGGCATACGTAATAATCACATTCATCATAGGGAATTTGTACCTGTACATAATATATCTTAATTCTATTTTTTCCCATTCCCTCCCCTCCCTTTGCTTCAGTCCTTCTTCCCTGCTCCCTTTTTCCTTCCATTGTTTTTTTTATATCCCTATTTCCTCCCTTTCCCTTGCTTGTTCCCCTTCTCATTTGAACATTTTCTTCCTACTTCACAATGTCTGTCATCCATTTTGGTCCTTACTGACCCTTCAAGTTTCTCACACAAGCGAAACAATGCAATATTTAAACATATGTGTCCAATGTATTTCACCTAAAATTATGGTCTCAAGGTGCACCCATTTACCTTCTTTATCCTTTTTTATGGGGGAGTAGTACTCCACTGTATAATAAAACCACATTTATTTATCCATTCATCCATTAATGGGCATCTGGGCTGTTTCCAAGATTTATTATTACATCTTTGATTTTATTTTTTGTACCAGGGATCAAACTCAGGACCTTGCACTTGCAAGGCAGGCGGTGGCACCACTGAGCTAACTCCCCAGCCCAGATTTAGCTATTATAAATTGTGCTGCTATAAACATGGGCATGCATGTATCACTGTGGTATGATGCTTTAAATTCTTCTGGGAAGTACCAAGAAGGGGAATAGCTGGGCCAAATGGAACCTCTAGTTTTAGTGTTTTGAGGAATCTCCACACTGATTTCCATGTATTTGTATCAATTTACACTCTCACCAACAGTGGAGAAGGGTTCCTTTTCCCCTACAGCCTTGCCAGCATTTGTTACTGGTTGATTTCCTGATGATACCCATTCTTTCTGGAATGAGATGGTGTTATTTTAATTTGCATTAAAAAAAAATTTTTTTTTTGAGACAGGGTCTTGCTATGTAGTTCAGGCTCACCTTGAACTCACTATACAGCCAGGCTGGCCTCGAACTCATGGCAATCCTCTTGCCTCACCCTCCTGTGGGGTGGGATTGCAGGCATGTGCCACCATTCCTGGCTTGCCTTTCGTGAATGACCAGTGATGCTGAACATTTTTTCATATGTTTATTTGGAGTTTCTACTTCTTCATCTGAGAAGTGTCTATTCATTTCAGATGCCCATTTTCGGATTGGGTCTTTAAATTTGGGGGGGTCTGTTGTGTTTTGTTTGAGTCTTTATATATTCTAGGTATTCTTTATTGAGTCCTGGGTCACCTACACCAGACTGTGGTTTTCCAGAATAAAACAAGATGGCGGTGGTGAGACATCCTCGTGGCAGAAGGAAGAGCTCCAGCCTTCAGCTGACAAGATTATCTCCTTGACCAAACTACAGCAGGCTCCTGTGAGCCTGCTTCTCAACTTGCCCTAAACTTCCATTAGTGCCAGTCGGCAAGCCCAGATGGGTTTCATATAGTCCAAATCCCTTCCAGATTTGGGGCGGGGATATTTTTTCACTTCCTTGACTCTACTGAGTGCTTTCCTTCCCTGTATAAAATGCTCAGTCACCTCTGTACCAATCAAATTTGAGTTCAATTCATACTGGATTCTTTTCTTTTTTTAAATTTATATATGAGTTGGTACATTTTAGGTTTACATTTGTCATTGGGTGTTTGTACCTGAACATGATGTATCTTACTTCTTTTTCCCCATTACCTGTGCACCCTTCCCTATTTACATAAGACTTTGTTTACATTTTTTTCTTTCTCATAATTTTTCCTTTCCCTTCTTCCCTTTCCCCTCCCCCTCCCGCCACCCCTATACCTTTGGACCTTTTCCTATTTCAAATTATCAATTATTCATTTTAATCATTTTCATCCTTATTTACACTTTCAGTTTCTCACACTAGAGAAACTTCGGTATTTATACATGTGTGTCCTATTTATTTCACTTAAGAGTATGGCCGCAATATGCATACATTTAGCTATAAATGTCTCTAGTTTCTGGTTCTTTATGGCTGAGTAGTACTCCATTTTATGAAAAAACCACATCTTCTTCATCCAGTTTCCAGTTGATGGGCACTTGGGCTGTTTCCAAACTTTAGCTATTATAAACTGTGATGCTGTGAACATGGGTGCACATATATTGCTGTGGTATGATTCTTTTAATTCTTTTAGGAAGATCCCCAGCAGGGGAATAGCTGGGTCAAATGACCTCTAGTCCTAGTTCTTTAGGTATCTCCATACTGACTTCCACAGTGGTTGCACCAGTCTGCACTCCCACCAACAATGGAGAAGGGTTCCTTTCTCCCCACATCCCTGCCAGCATTTGTTATTGGTTGATTTCTTGATAGCAGCCATTCTTTGTGGGGTGAGGTGGAATCTCAGTGTTGTTTTCATCTGCACCTCCTGGATTCATTTCTGTTTGCAACCCTGTAGTACTGATTAAAATCTGTTCTTAGCACATGAACAGTGAGCTTAGTTTTATTTTTTGTTTTTCATTTGTTTGTTTTTGTTACCCAGGGCCTTCACACTAAGCTGCATCACCAACTCTTTTAAAGTTTTAGACAGGGAATTTCTGAGTTGCTAAATTACCCAGGTGCCACCTTGCCCAGTTTTAGCTTTGTTTACCTTTGCCAGTACCCCCCCAGGGTCATATATCTGTTCTCAGGACACACTGAGTGCACTTAAATCAAATCTTTTTGGAGCTTGTTTGGACACGACCTTCTGTGTCAGTGAATTCCTTGAGAGTTGGACTTACCTCCTATCCAGCACCTCTGAGAGGAAGGTTCTTGATATGCCTCTCTCGTTTCTCACAACAAATTTATGGGTAAGAAAATTAAAATGCCTTTTTCCCCTTCCGGTACTGAGGATTGAACCCAGGGCCTTCACACAAAGCTACATCCCAGCACTTTTTATTTTTTATTTGGAAATAGGATCTGGATAAATTGCTCAGGGGTATTCTAACTTGCTATTATCCAGCCTTCACCTTCCAGAGTGCTGGGATTACAGGCCTGTGCCACCATGGCTGTTACCAGATACAAAGGGGTTGGAGTCATTTCCAGGTTCTGGTAACCTGAACAAAGAATGGAGCAGGACACTCAATATGATTAACAAGCATAATATTTATTAAAAGTGAGGGCTGGGGATTTAGCTCAGTGGTTCCACTGCCTGCCTTGAAAGCACAAGGACCTGAGTTCAATACCCAGTACCACACACACACACACACACACACAAAAAGTGAAAGAGGCCAGGCATGGTGGCACATACCTATAATCCCAACATTGGGAAGGGTGAGGCAGGAGGATCACCACGAGTATGAAGCCAGCCTGGACTACATAGTGAGACTCTGTCCCAAACAAACAAACAAAACAAAAATTGAAAACAAATAAAGGTACACTTCACAGAGCGGAAGCAAGCCAGTGGGAAGGGTTTCTAGCCTGACAGGGGCAGGTCCTGTATCTCTTAAAGACCTGGCCTGGGGTTATAGGAGCACCCACTGAGGGATTAACATTAGGCATAGCCCAAAGGGTACCCGACTAGCCCACCCTTGGGGGGAGTAGTTTTTGGTTGTACAAGGTTGTCAAGGAGTACAAAGCCCACAGGGTGGGGTGGGGGGTCTCAAAACCTCAATGCAAATGAGGTTAGACATAGGCCAGGGGCAGGTACTTTTGGTTTTGCACATGCCAGGGGACCTTTAAGGCAGGAGGCGGGGTGACTTTCATCCGTTAGGACTTTATGTAGTAGTCCTTAGTATGGTTTCTAAATTCTTTATCATACAGCATTTTTTTTCTTTTCTTTTTTCTTTTTGAGACAGGATCTCACCATGTAGTTCAGGCTGGCTTCGAACTCACAGTGATCCTCCTGCCTCTGCCTCCCGAATGCTGGGGAATACAGGCGTGTGCCACTTTGCCTGGTTTTGATACAATTTTCTGTTTACTTGTCCTTGCTCTACCTTCTATTTCAAGGCCGACTTTTTTTCTTTTTTTAGTCCACTGCAGGCTACTGGAATAAGGACACAAGGCTAAGGCGCCTCCTCAATAACAGTGGATTCCCTGGTGTTTAAATTCCAAGGAACGTCGCCCTTCTTTTCAAGGCACCTTTACAGTTCCAGCCTAGTGGCACCGTTGACCTCCTTCCCATGAGCCTCTGCTCTCCGCGCCCACTTATGCTCTCTACCCAGCAGCCCTTGCGCGGCCCACTTTAGCGGACACCAGGACTCCAAGATGGCCTCTGTTGGTAAGTTCCGGCCTTCTATTTGGACGCCGCGTTGGAGGCAGAGGCTGCTGTAGAGCTCAGAGCCTCACTGAGAAGGGAGGGGGGTGCGGAGCCGCCCACCCCCTCCCGGGGGGCTTCACCGCGGCCTCCGTTCAGGCCCGCTGAACTCTTGCTGCAGGGTCTTGTGTAGTCCGACCTTCCTGCGCTCTCCCGGTCCTGGATTCTGGCTGCCCAGGACTCCCGCCGCCTGCGTTCGGGATGGAGGGCGAGAGAAGCCCGGAGACGCGCCTTCGGGCCTAGGACTGCTCTACCTTGGGCCACTGACCCTCTCCCAACTGAGGAATAGGTGCTGCTTTCCCCCTGCAGCACAGGCGCTTTGCACTTAAGCCCTGTGCGCAACTTCTTTCTGTCCTTCCTAAAGCTGCAGCTCAAATTAATCTCCAGGAGGAGCTAATGCCTGGAGTGGCGGTCGGCACCATGCATACGTACTGAATAGGCTTTCAGAGATGAAGTGACATGTTCAAGGTCACAACTCATGAGAGGGCTGAGTTGGGATTCAAACCTCTAGGCACGTGAGGCCTTATGGCAAATGAGGTTTATTAGCAGTGACTAGCAGCCTTTTCGGTGACATGTATATGTAAATCTCTACATTAAAACATTGCGCACTGTGATTTAAAAAAAAAAAAAACTGTGTTTTAACTCTACCTTCTCACACACAGTACCCTCATCAAGGAGTCCGTCTATCTCCTTTTAAAGATGAAGAAAATAACAATCTGAGATGTAGTATGGCCTATTTGAGGTCGCATAGCCTGGAAGGGTTTTGTATTCTTTAGTTGTTGTTACCGGAGATGGAACTAGAGACCTTGTGCTTTCGAGGCAAGCGGTGGCACCTTTGAGCTAAATTCCTGGCCCCCGTTTTTGTATTAGTAATCTCAGCCTTGGAGAAATGAAGAGATTAGAAAAAAAGGAGTGAAGCTGTTATCCTATCAGTAAAATGGGTATGAGACCATTCGTGATTTATAGTGATTGTGTTTAAAGGGGACAATGTGAAAAGGGAGCACTGAGACTTGGCATTTTATTTATTTATTTATTTATTTATTTATTTTGGTACCGGGGATCGAACTCGTATCCTTGCAAGCATTTTATTTAAGGAGACTTGAAGTGAACAAAGTTCTGGATTCAGAATTTAAAGATTTAGTGAAAGATACATGGAAAGAAAGATACATGGAAAGTTCCATGAAAGATGCATGGAACACTCCCTGCTCCACAGTGGAGGGCTCAGTGGTGTGAGGTGGTCACCCAGTGACCAAGGTCATGTCACATTCCTCGTCTGTTCAGCATCACCCCAAGTGAAGCAATTGGATTTTATGACCTAAGTAATGGTGATCTTTTAGATGACACATCTGTGTCAGGGCACAAATCCACTAATTCATTACCAAACGATGTGAGGGAAACAGGAGTGGGCAGCAGTGGATAATATTAGGGTTTGGCAAACTGGCCAGCAGGCTGCATGTTCTGGGGCCTCTTTTTGTATAGCCATGATGAATGTATGTATGTTTTTAAAGGTTTTTATAAAAGAATAGAGACTGTGTTGCAGAGATCTTGTGTGGCATGAAAAGCCTAAAATCTTTAGTCTTTGGCCAGCTTGGAATTAGCAGTAAGGAAACATGTCATTTCTGTACAGCTCCTTAATAAGTGGGTCCATATTTCTCCAGTCATAAAATCGCCTACCCTCTCAAGAACCTATGATTGTTCAACAACCATTAACCTAGTGTTATGTGTCAGAAACTATGGGGGATGTTCCTACATTTAGTTCATAATCAAGCAGAAAGATAATAGTTTCATTTACATAGTATCTACAGCAAAGTACCAAGGTAGGTATTTATTATCCTTATTTTACAAAGGAGAGAGTTTTCTGTTTATAAAAGAACTAAAGGGGGCCAGGTATGTAGCTCAGTGGCGCCGCAACTGCCTAGCAAGCACAAGGTCCTCAGTTCAATCCCCGGTACTGCAAAAAAAAAAAAAAAATCAGAACTAAAGGCTATAATTAATCCCTGAAGCCTGGCCACTCAAAATGTCCCTAAATTCAACTTATATGCCATTGCTTGCTCTACCCAGTGCCCCCTTTGTTTCTAATGTTTCACATAGATAGACCTTAGTAATGTTTCCACAGTAATAACAGTCTGCAATGATCTGGACTGTTCATCAATTCTTATTTAATCCCCTGGATAAACCATTTCACAGGGAGATGAGCTTTCAGGTTTTAAAGGAAGAAAGTGATTATGCTTAATTTGAGTTAGGGCTGGTAGGGAAGGAGGACTCTTAAGAAGACATTTGAGTTGGCCCTGTGATCTAGGGGCACTGCAAATACAAAGACCCTCAGATGTGAATAATATTGCCTAGAAGAATCAGAAAGAGGCTAGGGGCAAACCCATGGCTCAGTGTGCAGGTCTAAAAGGTTCACCATCACTGGAAATGTGACCTGGGGAAGAATAGCAAGATAGGAAATGGTTGTTCTACAAAAAGAATGTTATAATTTGGTCACTGCTGAGTCCTCAGTGGTTAGCAGGGTGCCTGGCATATAGTAGGTGCTCCCTATGGGTTGGTTGAGGCTAGATGGAAGATTTGGGGGTAGCTCTTAATGGTGTCCCTTCTCCCTGCGTGTAACTTATAGGCTGATGCAGCCTCTGTCACGTGGGGCCTTTGGAGACTTGGCTCCCACAGTCTTTTTTTTTTTTTTATTCTTTTATTGGTCCATTTTAGGTATACAATACATTTACATTTATCATTGGGTACTTGTACCTGTACATGATGTATCTTGGTTCTTATTTTTTCCCCATTCCCTGTGCTCCCTTCACCCGCTCCGCCCTTCCCTATTTACATAGATTTTGTTTCCATTTTTTTTCTTTTCTCATAATTTTTCCTTTCTCTTCTTTCCTTTCCCTGTCTCCTCCCACCACCTCTACACCTTTGGACCTTTTCCTATTTCAAATTATCATTTATTCATTTTAATGATTTTCATCCTTATTTACACTTTGTTTCTCACACTAGAGAAACTATTCGGTATTTACACATGTGTGTCCTATTTACTTCACTTAAGAGGATGGCCTCGATATGCATCCATTTAGCTATAAATGTCTCTAGTTTCTGTCTTTTTTTTAAAAATAGTAGCAGCTGCAAAAGATCATTTATTTTTGTTTTCAACTGAACTTCACCTCTCAGTAGTTTCTCATTTTTTTATGGCTGAGTAGTACTCCATTTTATTAAAAAAACCACATCTTCATCCAGTTTCCAGTTGATGGGCACTTGGGCTGTTTCCAAGCTTTAGCTATTACAAACTGTGCTGCTATAAACATGGGTGCACATATATCGCTGTGGTAAGATTCTTTTAATTCTTTGGGGAAGATACCCAGCAGGGGAACAGCTGGGTCAAATGGGACCTCTGTTGGCTCCCATAGTCTTGACACTCGTCAAGGCTGTGTGTCTGGCCCTTCAGATGACCCAGAGCAGATTGAAAGCCGGCCATAAAGCCTTGCATTTCCGTTTGCATCCTAAAAGCCATTGATCTTTTTCATACTTGGGAGCTATCAGAACACCCATGGGATTCCCCTTAGCAGACTCTTAAGGTAGGTCCAGAAGGACCCTTAGTCTTTCTTTGAAATGGAGAAAAAACTTTGGGATAATTTAGGCTGCCTGCTCCTCTGGTTGGTCATCTTTAAGAAGGAACACAGTGGTCCTGGACTCACTGCCCTGAAGAGGATATCTGCTAAGAGCTTTTAAACACTGGTCTTTATGGGAAGGATAAAGGAAGAGCATTTCCTTATGTGCATGTTCTAGACACTCACAGGCCCACCCTTTGCTTAGTACCCTATTTGCTTTTGGGGGCCAGAGATGAATATAGTATTATTTCAATCAAGAGCCCTTCCTGTGCATTGTTCCCAGACTCTCCCTGGGACATGGTCTGGGGCCTGTTGTGTCATCTGGAGAGGTTTTTACTAAGTTACTTGAGTTCTTGAGATAGGTTGTCTGTTTTTGTCTGTGGAAATTATTGACCTCTGCAGTCCTAGGTAGGATGCTTGGGGTGGGAATTTTTACTTTAAATTGGGGGGCGGGGTGAGACAGGGTCTTGCTATATAGCCCAGGCTGGCCTTGAACTCTTGGTGATTCTCCTGCCTTAGCTTTCTGACCGCTGGGATTACAGATATATAGCACAATGCCTGGCTCTCCTTTACATTCCTTTTATTGGATATACTGAGACTGGCATACCTGGGGAGGGTGGCAATGCCACAGGTAATCCAGGTGCAGTGCAAAGTCCTTCCCCAATAAACAAGCACATCCACAGTGACATATACAAGGGGACATGCAGCTGCCCTCCCTCCATATCCCCCTATCATTCTGTGACTACAGATCCCCAGAGTGTGGACTCATCCTCAATTAGCTTCAAAAACAGGGGTCCTGTCACAAGGTCTGGTCCTACATCTATACTGTGTATGTGACCTTGGCCAAGATACCTAGCCTCTCAGTCTGCTTACCCCTCTTCCCCAAGGTAAAAGCATCAACCTCATGTGACAAATAAGCTAATATATACATAAATGTTAGGGGGGGTTTTTTTGGTACCAGGAATTGGACTTGGGACCTTGCGCTTACGAGGCAGGCAGCAGAACCACTGAGCTAAATCCCTGGCCCCATAAATTTTAGTTTTGTAAGATATTTTGTCCTGCACTTTTTTGCTGTCTTCACTAGCTTTAGAGTTATTCCTAGCAAGCTGTTGTTCAGACATCCTGTTGTCTGTTGGTTCATAAAGCTATTGCTGCAGCAGTTTTGCCATTATACAGGCCAGAGGTTAAAATAGTGCTTCTGAGGGCTGGGGATTTAGCTCAGTGGTTTTGCCACCTGCTGAACAAGCACAAGGACCCAAGTCCGATCCCTGGTACCAAAAAAAAAAAAAGTGCTTTTGATGTAATATGTTTATTCAGAACATTTATGTGCAGCCTCTATGTAGTTACATCATGCACTTCCTTTCAATAGTTGAAATAATGACATAAAAAGATGCTATTTGTATTATTGGGAGATTATTTAGTAGGTGTGTCTTTTTCGCTTTTCCTTTTCAGTACCAGTGAAAGAGAAGAAACTCATGGATGTCAAACTAGGAGAGCTGCCCAGCTGGATACTGATGCGGGATTTCACCCCTTCAGGCATTGTGGGAGCATTTCAGAGAGGTCAGTCTTACGGATGTGTGTAAAACAGAAGCAGATTTCTGAATCTTCAGGTCTCTTTGCCATGAATTAATTTGGGCAGTAAAGTCCTTCTTGTCTCAAGACAAGTGACTTCTATAGAGAAGGCAAAGGTTTGTCAGCCATTGAATTTTCATATTTGATGGGCCCTATCAAAGGCTGGCTCTAAGATATTTCAGGCAAGAAAATGTTGTGGTGGTCGGAATCAATACCTTTGCTTCTATTGTAGAGAAATGTCTATAAGCATTTCCACATCTAAAGCTTGTTTAAGAAGTAACTGAGTAGAGCAGGGGATGTAGCTCAGCTGTGCTACACCTGCCGGGCAAGCACAAAGTCCTGAGTTTGATTCCTGGTACTGGAAAAAAAAAGAAAAGTAAATGAGAGGGCTGAGGATGTAGCTCAGTGGTAGAATGCTTTGCTTAGCCTGCACAAAGCTCTAGATTCAGTCCCCAGCACCACCCCCCTAGGAGGCTGAGGCAGGAGGATCACTTGAGCTTACCAGTTAGAGGCCAGTCTGAGCAATATAATATGAGACCCTGTCTCAAAAGAGAAGGAGGGAATGAGTTTGAATCTTGGTGTACATCAGTCTCTGACCACCTGAGGGACCTGCCTTCCCTTTTCTAATTCTGGCATCACTGTGGCTATGTGTCTTGCCCTGACCTAAGGCTTTTTTCAAGCAAGGCCCCCAGAATACCCAATCTAGTTACAACTGCCAGGGAAGTGAACATGGCCTGTTCATGTTCAAGGCCCTGCCCTGCTTCTTCAGGGCATCCCTATTTTGTTTATTTAATTTGTTTTGAGACAGGATCTCATTCTGTAATTCAGGCTGGCCTTGAACTTACTGCATAGGCCAGGCTGGCCTCAAATTCGTGGTCCTCCTGCCTCAGCCTGTTGCGTGCTGGGATTACAGGCATGTGCCACCATGCTCGGCAGGGCATCCTTGTTTTAAACTTACCTAATCATTTCATTCATTTACATCAACTATAGAGCATGTTTGTTTCCCCTCTGGTGAGTACACATGCTGAAGTACCCAGGGAAGAGATGAAAAGTCTTTCTCCCCAAGGAGCTGGCTGACCCAGCTGGCTACTATCAGGTGGCCCTTACTAGGGGTTGGAATCTGGGACAGAATTAATCAGAATTTGGGTAAGGGGAGGTGGAGGTGGGAGTATAATAAGCTGAGCCATATCTGTAAGATCAAGGCCAAAGGCAGAATTGACCTAACTCTGGAGCTGGTCTTGGGCTGTGGGGAATGGACCCTACAGGACATTTGTGCTGTTTGCCTTTATCAGCCAGTGAATTCAGGGTGAATGGGTTGAAGAGCGAGACAGGACTGATGGAATTCCAACCAGACTCCTTTGTGTACTACAGGAAGCTGTCTCAGCAAAGCTGGGCAGTGAGCGCCTCCTCTGTTGCAGGTTACTACCGGTATTACAACAAGTACATCAACGTGAAGAAAGGGAGCATCGCTGGGCTTAACATGGTGCTGGCAGCCTATGTGATTTTTAGCTACTGCTTTTCTTACAAGGAACTCAGTGAGTGCCTCTTGCATTATCTTGTCTCCAGATTCCCAAAGACTGGTGTTGGCTCCCTGTGTTAGATATGGCAGTCTACCATCTGTCAGCTGAGGGACATTTTGGATGCCCTTACCTGTATTTCCACCTGAAAGAACTGTAGGAATGAAGCATACATGATAGCATTTTAAGTGAGACGTTTGTGATACAGAACACAGGAAAAACAAGATGAAAGTAAGGTAGAGGTCATACTTGGGAAGCACCCTGTGAGCAGCCAATATGAAGAGGGATGTAGGTTAAGTGGTTATAACCCAGGGTCTGCCCAGTGCTTTGGAAAAGCAGTTGTTCCTGGCTCTAAGACCTTGGATGGTCTCAGATGATGTCTGGTGGTAAGTTCTATAATAGTATCACTTGGGGTCTGTGGCTGACTTTCCTGGGCTCTTTCTGATCAGTGCCTGCCAGCCTGTTGTATCATGGCAACGGTCTCTAAAGGACAGGCTTTTGGGGGCTCTTTAGCTAAGTGGGTATCTTAGCAGAGGCTGGCCAGGTTGGCTTCTGAGGTGCCTTTGTGCCCCCAGGTTTGCTGATTCTGCTGATACTGGCAGGTCAGCAGTGACCGCCAGACACTGGTGGGTCGCATGACTGTAGCCTGCTGCTGTCACTGTTGTCACTTCTGAAGAAACTTACTATTTTTTTTTTTTTGACTTCAGAACATGAGCGCCGACGAAAGTACCACTGAAAAAGGCCAGTGTGGAGGGCACACTCTGCACTCTAGACTGTGACTGCCTCATCCTCCTCCTATCTGTGAACAGCTTACTCGTGGCTGAATCTGTTCACAGCCTAAATGAGAATGCTCAATAAAAGGTGACTGGTACAAGTGCTGCTTGTGTGTTGTACCCACTGCTGTGGCCCCTCTGCACCCAGGGGTGTAAAGTTGTCAGACAGCTGATGGTTTGGCTCCTGCAGCCTTGGGGGCTCTACACACCACCACTTGAGCACTTCGACTCATGTCCCAGCTTATGAGGTGGCAGTACCAGCTGCCCAAAGGCCTGCTGTGAGCTTTGTGCTTTTGGGTGGAAGCCCAAGTTTCTGAAAGTACCAGACTTCATCTTGGCATCTTACAGCTCTGGGTAAGGGATTTTTTTTTTTTTTTTTTTTTTTTGGTACTGGCGATCGAACTTGGGACCTTGCACTTGCAAGGCTGGTGGCAGAACCACTGAGGCAAATCCCCAGCGGGGTAGGGGATTTTTGATGACCTTGATGTCCTACTTGCCTCGTTTTTCTGTAGGAGTTTAGGCATCAGCTACAAGTCACCAAGGACTATCTGGAGACCCCGTAGAGAGCATGGTCCTTCCATAAGACAGCTTCATTAACAGAAAGTGCAGCAGAGTAGGGTGAGGGAAAGGCACAAGCTCACCGTGCTCCAGTGCTCACCAAGCCCTCTTCTTGATCCAGCAGAGGTTTTCAGAGGGTACCAGCTTCTTGAGTGGTGAACAGTGAACATGGAGCCCACCAAGGGAGGGGGAAAAGCAACAGGGCAATGCTGTGCCCAGGATCACCTAGGAGAGCTAAATTTGGACAAATGCCATGCAGACATCTGACAGGAAGCAAGACCGCCAGCTGCCAGTTCAGAAGCCCACCTTGTCGCCTCACTTCTGTTCATGAGTCACGTTTGTCGAAGGGGGGAGACAGCGTGCGGCACCTAACAGTTTCCTCCAGCCTCCCTTGGGAGCATGTTTACGTGCTACGTTGAGGGTCACTCGGGCGGGCAGGCGCCGTTTCAACCAGCTGATTCTTGTATCAAGTAACTGTGATAAAATTGTCGTTTTTATATTTCTTTATAAAAATTTACGAAAAAACGACAATTTTTGGTCATCTTGTATTTAAATAATTGGACTGCCAGGCATGGTGGCACACACCTGTAATTCTACCACTCCAGAGGCTGAGGCAGGAGGATTGCCCCAAGTTTGAGGCCAGTCGGGGCTGCATAGTGAGACCTTGTTTCAAGAACCAAAAAACATAATTGGACTGGTGAGTAGTTAACATCTTAGCTTCAGGCCAGGTGGTGTACCCAGGGTGGGTCTTTCCTCAAGAAACCTCTTAAATAACGAGACACAGGTTAAAAAAACAAGCTTTAATCAACTCTGTAAAAACTGTTCTTGTAATTGAGCTTAGGCCCACTTGCCCAGCAGGCTGCACATGATGGTTTCACATTTTCCAGGCCCAAGGACAGGGCAGTCTCCTCTGTATGTCACAGGTGTTTGAGTGACTACAGACACGGGAGCAGCAGGAGGTAGGCGCAGAAGGACTGGGGCTGCTGTGTAGAAAGGATGGTCTTCAGCTCTGGCTGAAGGTATATCTTAAGCACTGTCAAGCAGGTGCCTCATGAGAAAATAAGCCCAGGAAAAGAACCTCAAACTGGAGGGCCCACATCCCTCTCAGCTGCTGCTGCCTGGGCCCAGGGCCAGACTGAGGCAGCGAGTGTACCGGGTGTGCCAGGAAAGGCCCCCTTAGTTCAATCATTTTGATAGGCACAGCTTCAGGATTCAGCAGGACATGGAGGAAGCAGGTAGGACCTGGCCACAGCTCTGAATGATCCACTGGTCCTGGGGCTCACCAAACTGGCATTGGTAAGGCCGAGGAGAGAGGCCATCTTCCACACAGCTTCTCACAGCACAAACCCTCCCCACTATTCCCTCCCCGAGGATGGGTGTGTCAGAAGTCTCAGAAAAGAGGCACTGATGCCCAGGCAAACATGATGTCAACTTGGGAGACCCAACTGAAGCATAGGTCACTTTGTAAAAAAAAAATTACATAATAGGAAACTAACAGATGTGGCCCCTCAGAACAGCGAGCCCCAGCAAGCGTGCCTGCTGGCTCTAGCCAGAGTCGAACCGACACTACATTCAGCAGCTAAGTGCACGCTTCCAACAGGGGCCCGCAGGCTCCGCTGAGCTGGCTGCAGCTGCTGTCACTGTCCACTGAGAAAGGCCAAATGCCCTTTGGTGCATCTGTTGGCGTAGTGTCCTTTTTCACCACACTGGGAACAGCGGGAGGGAAAGGAGAGACAAAAATACAATACCGTTTTCAAGTGCACTTTTCAATTACCCACACCAAAAAGACAGGAAAAGACTCAATTCTCTGCAATGCAGATTTTCTCTCAGACAGCAGCAGGAGTCCAGGAAAGCGAGGCTACCAGAGAATGACCTGACCCCCAGCCAGGGGCTCCTTTAGCCCGTTCCTCACTGGCACTGCACCCTGGGCCCCCCCCCAGGGGACTCCCAAGTGGGTGGTAGGATGAAGAGGACCAATCCCCTCTACGGGACAGGCCAATCACTTATCTCTGAGCCAAGATCTGGGGCTCCCTGAGGAGATGGGAGGGAACAGTGCAACAAGCAACAGACTCCTCCCCCAACTTGGGAAGCCAAGCTTTCCCTGCTGGCTCTTGCACACCTAAGCTACCCCTGGGGACAGGTTTCGATCACAGATGGGGAACAGTTAGACTTGGGTGAGTGGGGCTGGTAGTTGTCGGGTCTGACTTAAGTGAGTCCTTTATAGACAGGACAAAACAAACAGGCTGCTTTTAGCAAATAGGCTAGTAAATAAAGCAAACAGACCCAAGTGTAGTATACAGCCCCCTGGCGTCGAGAAGTTCAGTAACTGTATACACACCTGAGCAGAGAATCCTTGGGCATCCAAGTCTTTAAAATGTTTCATCCAGCTTCCTTAGCCACTTCCGTATCTATGTGAGCCTAATTCCTTTCCCAGTTAGTTGCTAATATACCTCTCTCCTTAGCCAATTTCTCCGGGACGAGATCCCTCCCAGCCAGCTGCCACTATCTTCTGTCGTCAGCTCATCCACACACGGATGTGATCAACTCCGCTTTTCTCAGCTAGCTGCTAGAATCTGCGGAGTTCTAGTCTCTGTTTACTGGAATAAACTCTCCTTTCAAAAGCCTGTTTCTTGACAAGTGGATTCTTCCTAACAGTAGTGTCACCTCTGACTTGTTCTGGCTGGTATTATCCAGGCCTTTCCATAGCGTCTCCATTCTCGTGACTCCTCAAAATACAGAAGGGAATCACAGGGAAGGATGTGAACAAAGGCCTCAAGCAAGAACCGAGGGGTTGGGAAGCAGGAAGCAGCTGAGGGCAGCTACTCTGGGGCCCACACTCCAGGTCCTTGTTTTCTTGGCACTGTGTTGTCCTTACCTAGCACTTTCGTCTGTTCCGTTCCTTTCACCCCACAGTCCCATTCCTTCACGTTTGATCTGTAGGTGACTTCTGTATTGATGAGTGGCCCAGGTGGTTACAATGTGATGACCAAGAGAGGAACCACAAGGGCCTGCTGATAGCACTTAACACATCTGTCTTCGGAGCTGATCTTGGGGAATCTAGGTGTCTTTAATATTACAGCATGACACACCTTTGCTAAGAGGATGACCAGTTCCCCACCCCATCTTTCTAAGGTCTCAGGACTTAGACCTTACTTCAGAGGGGAGGCCCTGCTGAGTAGTTCTGGGCTGGGCTAAGAGGATAGCTAACCTGTCTTAGGACACAGAAGTTCTTTACTAGTCTTGAGATGTGACGAGAGAATCTGCTCTGCAAGGGATCTTTCTCATCTGCCTTGCCTTCTCCACCTGCCACCTTCCCAAACTTGCTGTTCAGGGCTCATGTTCCAAAATCTCTCCAGTGTAATCTTTTCACATGCACTTTCCCTTTGACCCAAGCAGGTCCTTCCCACTAAGAATGCAAACTCCTCTGGGGCAGAGGAGGAATTAAGGAGTGCTGACTGCTGTGGCAGTACCTGGGGATCACCCTCTTTTTGTTTTTTCTTTAGGTAGGGTCTCATTATCCTGCCTCAGCCTCCCAGTGCTGATTACAGGTGTGCACCACTCCCAGCAGGGGCCCACCCTTTCTTGAGGGCAAACTGTATGAACATTTTAAGGATGCCCTTTGACTCAGAACTGAGTTGCCGATGCCATCAGTCCAGAGCTAACAAATGTCTGATTCAGACTTGGCACTATTATTTGGAGCAAAACCCATAATGTCTCATCAACAAAGAACCGGTGTAATGGGTTCTGTAGCCACTGAAAAAAATTAGATTTCCATCTCATCTATTTCAATCTCATCTATTATCATGGAAAGAACCCAAGATATTACAAAATTAATTTTTTTTTAAAGGGGTATTTTGTGGATTAGGGCACCCATGATACTAAGATAAATAACAAGGTTAGAAGAGCAATTCCCCAGATGTGTCCTGAGGGCTCCTAGTGGGGTTTGTGAGTAAAAGGGGAATTGGAAACAAAACATGCTGGATACAGTGGCTCTTTTGGGGAAGGACAGCAAGGAGGGACAGCGCTCACACTGGACCCTAAATCCTTTTATGCCACCTAAAAGTTTTATAAAATCATGTACTGATCTTGTATTTTGTCTAATTTCTACATCCAGTCTTTGTGATTCTAGTTCTGTTGCTGGCTGTTTTGGCTGACTCACTCTGGTTGTGTTTCCTTGCATGTTTTGGAATTACTGATTTTTTTATTTTTCTGAGATGGTCTTGCTATGTAGTTCAGGCTGGCCTTGAACTATGGAGCCCAGGCTGGCCTCAAATGCAACAGTAATCCTCCTGCCTCAACCTCTCAAGTGCTGGGATTACAAGTATATGCCACCATGCCCAGCTGGAATCTTTAAGGCAGTAATGGGGATTCACACCAGGTTGTTCTACCACTGTGCTATATCCCTGGGCCTTTTTATTTATTTATTTTGAAATAGGATCTGCCTAAATTGTTCAGGCTGGGCTTGAGCATATAATCCTCCTGTCTTGGCCTTCTTGAAAGCTGGGATTCTAGGCATACACTACTATAGCTGGTTTATGTTTGGGGATTTATTAATTTTTTTTTGAGACAGGGCCTCATTATGTGTTTCAGGCTGTACTTGAATTCACTATGTAGCCAGCCCAGGTTGGCCTCAAACTCAAGGGTGATCCTCCTGCCTCAGCCTCCTGAGTTCTGGGATTACAGGCGTGTGCCACCACGCCCAGGCTGTTCTGGGATTTTAATTATGAACTCATTCTTTGGAATTCTAGCTGTGGGAATTCTGAACACAGCAGGTGAGGTTGCTCCTGCCAGGTGCCAGAGGCACCCTCATTCCAGGATAATTACTGAGTAGAAAACTAACTTCTTAGCTGTCACCAAAAATGTGAACATGGGCCGGGGATTTAGCTCAGTGGTTCCACTGCCTGCCTCGAAAGCAGAAGGTCCCGAGTTCGATCCCCAGTACCAAAAAAAAAAAAAAACAAAAAAATGTGAACATGGCCCACATTTATATAAGGACCAGCCAGTAACAAGATTCTGCAGGGATTTTTTTTCTTCCTTTCTACCAAGACAGGGATGAGAAAGACAGCTTTTCTAGAAAGGCCACCCTTTCCCTGAGTGTCCATTTTAGGTAGGGGGTACATGTTCCTAATCGATTCCTCCACGTGTAGGCTCGATGCTTTGCGGAACCCAGCGAGGAACTGAGAATGCCTCTAGGGCAGTCAGAGGCTTCAGGGATCACTCTTCCCTGCATATGCTTCCATTCTGTTCCTAGCGTCTGGATTTCTTTCATGTTGTTTTGTGGTTTGTTTTAGTGCTACTGGGGACTGAACACAGAGCCTTTGCACATCCCCAGCTCTTCTGTTTTATTTTTTGAGACAGAGTCTTGCTCAGTTGCCCACGGTAGACTGGAATTCATAGATCTTCCTGCTTCAGCCTCCTAAGTAGCTGGGCTTACAGGTGGGCACCCCTGTGCCCAGCTTCTCCCTTTCTTGCAAGCACAGTCCACTCATCCAGCAGCACGTTTTTCTACCCTTCACTTTGCCCTGCTGAGGGCAGGAGGTATGGTCTCTAGCACACCACAGTGGCCCACTGCTTCTCTGACAATCAGCAGAATAAAAAGTGTTCTAAGTTTTTTCCTTCTGTACCGAGGATTGGGACCAGGGCCTTCACACTGAGCTGCACACCCAGTCCTTCCCATTTTTTATTCTGAGATAAGGTCTACGTTGCCCAGGCTGGGCTCCAACTAGTGAGCCTCCTCCCTCAGCCTCCCGAAATGCCAAGCTGACAGCTGCGCACCGCCACGCCTGGCGAGTGTTCAGAATTAACCAAAACATCAAGTACAGTACAGGGAAGGAGGGAACGGCCGCCGACTTCGGAGAAGAGCCCCGCCCCCGGGCCCGGCCTCACCTTGTAGCAGGTGACCTGCTCCAGCGGCCGGGGTCCGCGGTTCCCTGCGCTGCTGCTCTGGCTCTGCATGACCCCGATGACCTGCGGGGCCCTCTGCTGGTTGGGAGAAGAGTTCTGGCTCGTTAACTGGATCAGGGAGCACGAGGGCGACCTCTGTAACGGCGGATTGCTACTTTGCTGGAAAGAGCCACACAACAGGTCTTACTGTGGAAGCACGTGCAGCCGACTGCCGAGGGGCACGGGAAGAAGAGGGCGGGATCGTTCCCGCGTGACCAGCAGGACGAGGGCTTCTGGGATAGCCCGGCTCAGGAGAGCAGGCAGAAGAGAAACTGCTGGTGATGATGGCAGGAGCCGCTGCCCGAAAAGTACCATGCAGACACACAGAAACGCAAAGCAAAAGTCGAACACAAAACACCAAAGAGACAAGAGGAGGTCTCTGGGGCGGCGGGGCAGGGGCATGATCAGGCCTTACTTTTGGTTCTGAGGTTCTAGCGTCAGGTCAGGATGAACGCTTGGTTCAGCCAGATGTTTAGCGGCCTACACGGCGAGCAACAGTCACAGAAAAACAGTTGGGAGCCTGGCCTGCTACCTGCGGTCTGGGGGCTGAGGGCCCTCCTCCAGGGGGCCACATAGGAAGGGGCAGGGCTGCTAGGGCGGGGACTCCACAGCAACGCATGTCCAAACCATTGAACCCTAAAGACCGAGCGAGGAAGCCCCAGGCTGGCAGCTATACCCGTGCCTGGAAACGCCTGGCTTTCCCCAGGAGAGTTCGGTTTGTTTGGCACCTGTGCCTCCTGAGGGTGGGGTGGGTCTGTGGAGGGTAAGCACAGCCAGGTAAGAGATGAGGCTTCCAGGGCAGCAGACCTGTTGAGGCCCTACCTAACCCTGGGCCAGCCTTCCCCGGGCCCAGCTTCAGCCCTGTACCCAGATCCAGGGAGTCCTGTTTGGGGCTGCCAGAGATCCCCACTTGTCTGTGTTATGCATTTTCACTCTTCTCGCGCCTGAGGAAAGGGACCAGCTGCACCGTGGGGCTATCTCAGAAACTGGAGCCAGCTTGTCCTTCAGTCCTGGTCTCGCCTTAGGAGCAGCAATGGCGCTAGCCCGAGGACCCTTGGCCTCAGTTCTGGTCCTCCATTTGCCACTGCCTGGTGGTGTCGCCTCAGGAAGTTCCTCCTTCTAGGAGTCCCAGTCTCCCTTGCTTGTAAGGGGCAGGATCTGACCCAGAAGCAAAAGCAGCAGATACCAGCCCAGGCCACCCAGCCCAGTTCCTGCGGCAGACACTGCTGAGCCACAGTGGCGTGTGCCCACGTTCACTCTGGGCCACCCCCCCCCCCAAACCCTGCCTGTCATCTTGCTTTAAGGCCATATTGTGCTGAGGGTCTATGCTTGAGGAAAGAAAGGAAAAGGCCAAGTGGGAATTCAGGTCAGGCACATGCCCTCCCTCTCTAGAGGTGCCTGCACACTCCTCTGCTCCCAGAGCTTTCTGCTGGAACTTGAGGGCATTTCCTGTCCCTTCTCTCCTGCCTCCTCCCTTGCCTCCTCCCTTGCCTCCTCCCACAGGATTCCCCACCGGGTCTCGGGTCTTTAGCAGACCGCACTCTGAGGTTCTCTCTGCGGGGCTGCATGGCCAGGGAGGGCCCAGAGCACGGTACCTTTGTCGGAGGCTGCGTCTGCTGCGGCAGTGGGGGCTGCTCAGTGGTTCCCATAGGCAGTTCAAATCGGGGGCTGGTACCACGGCCAGAGAGGATGTGGGCAAGGGAAGAAGGAGGCATGAGAGGAGTTGGCTGGGCGGTGCTTGGAAAACCACACCCAGCCCTTGCACAAGCCAAAGTGCCCCAAACCACAGGGACACAGGGTGGGGCTGGCACTCAGCGATGCCTCTGGGAGGCCTTGGGCAAGTGCTGTTCCAAGAAAAGGCACAGCCATGCCGTGTGTGTCTCTGGAACAGAGGGCCTGTAGCTTTCAGATTCCCAAATGGCCCATGACCCATAAAGGTTAAATGCAGTCTAGACACAGCTGCCTTTGGGCTCAATAAGCAGAGCGGCGGTCAGCAGCAGTTCCTCCCCATCTCCCATCCCCACCCTAGGTCCTGGCACTGACTCCATTCAGTGACCAAAACCCTTCTCCCAGGAGGGACACAGACAGCAGCAGCAGGGCTGGAGCCAGGAGTTGTAGGCATGGTACTCACTGCATGAATTTACACGAGGGGCCCTCTGGGCAGAATCCCACCAGGTAATTCACACAGATGACTCTCCGCGTGTGCCGGTGCCTGCACAGAGGACCTGCAGAACCCAGTGTTTGGGTCACTCAGATGTCCCTCCTGTAGGGGAATGCCTTAATGTCCCCACTATCAGCCAGAGCCACACCAAACTGCCAGAGGATGGTTTCATATGCTGGCTTTGCCTCAAAATGAGAGGGAAGTAGAGGCAAGGACTCAGCCTCTCTACATTGGTCTCCTTATCTAAAATGCAGGTGAGCAGACCTATCGGCACCCACAGGTAACCCCAGCCACTGGGGAGGACAAGGGGGATAGACTGTGAGTTTCAGGCCACTCTGGACAACTTAGCGAGGCTCTGTCTAAGAAAAAAGCTGAGGATGTACCTTGGTGGTGAGCATCTGACTAGCATGTGTGAGCCCTGGGTCCAATCCCCAGTACTAGAGGGAAAAAAAGACA
Source organism: Heterocephalus glaber (assembly GCF_000247695.1). The sequence continues at coordinate 32,869,103 of NW_004624740.1, read as the reverse complement.
AGCGCATCCCCACAAGGCCTGCTTGGGAGGGGTATGAAAAAGCTCAGGGTTTCTGGGACAGGGGCAGTGCTGTCCCAGGAAGACCAGCCAGCACCCTTGAGGGTGCTGTGGACCGAGGGGGAGCCCCTACCCAAAGGCCCAGCCCATCCTGCACCTACCATGCTTACAGAAGCCGCGGTCGTACCAAGGGCAATCCTTGATCTTGGACTCCGGGTCAATGTGCAGGAAGGGGCACTCCTTGTTGCTGCACTCCCCTGCAGGAAACCCAGACATGTGGCTTCCTGGAATAGAGCTTTCCCAAGCCAATGAGGGGCCAGGAGGTTCTGGTACCCAGACTTGGCCTTGGCAGCCGTGAGCCCTGCGCAGGATGTTAGTGGGGCCGTGCCCTGCTTCTAGAAGGGATGGTAATACCAGCAAAGCCTCGTCCAAGGCAAACTCTAATCAAAATCCATTGTTTCACTGTTACCCAGGCAGAGAGGGCATCATGGGCATGTGGGGGCCCAAATAAGTAAATGTGCCCTTGAGACTAGGACGTAACTTTCCTCTTCTGATTGACTCTATGAGCTAGGACAAGGGAAGATTCAAGAACTGACTTTTTTTTTTGTACCAAGGATCCAACTTGGGTCCTTGTGCTTGCGGGGCAGGCGGAGGAACCTCCGAGCTAAATCCCCGGCCCAAGAACTGACTTTTAGGACAACTACTGGGAGTTCAAGGCAGGGACCATGGGGAACTATGGGGTAAGCATTGGTGATGACAACACATGTGGACCAGGACGGTTCAGAAGCGAGCAGCCCAGGTGGCTGTCAGCATTAGGGACACACCTCCCAGTGTGACCACCTGCCACCTCCAGGCTGGCCCTCTGCAGTCTACGCTAACATACCTGTCTACTATCCAAAGGAAAGGCAAATTCCAGCCCATACCCTCCTCCTTGAATCCCTTCCATAGGCTCAGCACCCCTTCTGCAGCCACATTGGCTCCACCACAGTCCAAGATGAATCTTCAGCCAGGACTAGGCCCTTCTTTGCCACCCCCCGGCATGGCCCTCCCAGATCAGTCAGCCTAAGAGAATCCAGCTGGGTCTCATCACTGTTTATTTCCTTCATGGCACTTTTCACGAGCAGTTTTCTTCTTTATGTCACTGGCTCTTTGGCTGCCCCTGTAACCTGGGTCACTAGAGCAAGGACAGGTCTGTCCTCTTCACCACCATCCCTCTAGGAGACCTTCAAAACAGCTGTGGCACATAACAGGAGCTGTAGGTGGCATATCTGCATGAAGGCAGGCTCCACAGGGAACAGGCAGGCAGAAGGGACATGAGAGACGTGGAGTTGCTGGGCTCAGGGCTGTCAGCAGAGAGGAGGAAACCCCAGGGACAGCTCTGGGGCTATATGGGAGACCCTGCTCCACTCCAGTGTTGCTTTGGGCAGAAGTGTGTGCCGGGGCTACAGATGTGGCAGACAAGGTGATTTCAAGAGAGTGGGGGGCTGGGAGTCTTCAGTCCTGCTGTCTACTTTGACTTCTCAGCTTACGATGCCTCAGCAAAACAAGCCACAACTATCATTAAGAAGCCGGCAGTCAAGCCTGTTGGGATGCTGAAATTAGTATCTCCTCCATCAACAGAGTTTTGAAAGCATGAAGCATGCCCAGCACTCCTCAGCTCACCATAAGGCCTCTGATGGGCTTCTGACCGCCTGCCCAGCCCCTGCACAGAGCCTGGGGCTGGCAACCCTGGGGTCAGAGCCAGCCCTTGAGCTGACCAAGAACTTCTTCCTGGGACACCCTGAAGAACAGACCAGAATGGAAACCCTAGCCACAAAGCTCTGTGCCAGCACCACTGCCTTCACCCTGTCCTGCTTCTCCATGCAGCCCACTCAGGACAGGTGAGACCACACATTCTCTAAGCACAGCTCAAAGCAATCTTTGTTTCAAGGTAAAGATCAGGGCTCACTGTCACCAGAAGACAGCTCCCCCCTATACCTATTCTTAGGGCTGTTAGGATGGCCTAACTATTACCCAGGATCCTGCTTCCAGAGAGAAGGAACCAATTTAGCCCAAGGCAGGGGTAATTAGAGACCATGCTGGAAGGAGATGTGGATTTCAGGGGTCAGGCTGCCATGAGCAGAAATGAGGTCTCCAGTCCACTGCACTGCCTGCTTGTTCACCAGGACTCCGCTTCACTTCAATGTCCCAAAGTGCTTCAAACCCTAGAGCATTCCAAAGACATGAGGGACTGTCAGAGAATCACCATGACATCCCCTCACTGAAGAGCCCACTCGGTGGCAGCGACTGCCCAAGTCCCCGTCCCAAGCTGGAAAGATGGGAGGAGGCAGAGATGCAGTGGGTCCTCGGCAGACACACTGGGTGTTGGTTCTCAGCAGAGCCCCCAGGATTCTGCGTGCCTTACCAAATTTGGAGTAGAAGTAGCACTCGGGCATCTTGGTCATGTCATACTCGTGTAAGAACTCACACTGGTCACCTTTCTTGCACAGTCCCCGCAGCCAGTGTTTGCACACAACTGTCTTCTCACCACTGATGTGGCGGAATGGACACATGCCTCCTGTCGAGGAAGAGCGGCCAGGTGTGAGGAGAAATGTGAGCGCAGGGAGCTGAGGTGCCTTTATTCTATACTTTCCTGAAAGCAACATGTTCTGGAGGGTGGTAAAGGTGCCCCTGGGAGAAGGCAGTCTGGTTTTAGGCAGTATATTGGCAAACATTTTAAACTTCAGTAGCTCTGTGTTTTAGTTTAAGATAGTTTGGAAAAATATAACTATAGTATTAGATCATGATTTCATAGAAGTTGTAAGGTGCAGGAGTAACAAGATTAGAGTGAGATGGGGAGAGGTTCATTTATTCCTTATTAACAGTTCCACTGGTACACAGACATGGACAAACTGTAGGGGTGGTAAAAAGAGTGCAGCTGGGCAAACTTTAAAGGATAAAGAGGATCATCAGAAGCTTGGACTCCAGGCAGGCTCTGTCTCCTGTCAGAAGTAACAGCCTCAAGATTCCAAAAAGATCAACTTCGGGACTGAAGAAACGCAATGTATGTTAAAAGGGAGAGGCGTCTTTCTGCAGCAGGACCAGATGGGACAGAGCCATCCTCTGGGAATATAAGACTTGTAACTAGTGGCCTGGCAGGACCACTGGGAAGGGCCGATTAGAATAAGGCTGTGACTAAGAAAGATCTAGACGTGGTCTGTCCAGAAGTTTCTGCAATGATGGAAGGCCATGTTCTACAGCCCTGCTGGCTAATGCAGCAACCACTAGCCACTGTGGCTGTTGAGTACTTGAATCATCATATGTGACAGAGAAGTGACATTTTTCATGTGTTAAATTTATTTTGTTTTGTTTTGTTTTTGGTACTGGGATTGAACTCAGGACCTTGTACTTGCCAGGCAGGAGTGGTGCCACTGAGCTACATCCCCAGCACATGTGTTAAATTTAGATTTGAATAGGCACATGGGGCTTGTGCGACTCGTGAATAGTTGCAGTGCCCTATGTTAAGGACAGTTGTGTTAACAGAAGATGGCTGGCCAGAAGGCTTCTGCCTTCACTGTAAATATGTGAGAATGAGCACAGGAGCCAGTAGGGGTATGATCCCGAGCAGGCAGTGTGAGGTTAGGCCAACTCATCTATCTGCAAGGTCTACAGCTTCAGCGGCAAATGACTGTTATAAACTCAGAACTCCCTATTCAAGCTTCTGGCTTCCTGAACAAATTTTCCTATAGGAAGAACCAGACTTGTACATAGCATGTAAGGTCCTGCTCAGCAATACTTATGAGTGAACAGATATAGTCTGGCTCATGCAGTCTCTGTTGGGGCCTAGTAAGTTTAAAAAGGACCCCACACAAAGGTTATTGTGGGTCATATGCTAAGAAGCCAGAAAACAGTGAGCTGGTGTAGACTGGAATCAGAGAGACCTATATTCAGACACTGGACTCAACTACACAGTAACTTGAGGACTCTGAGAAAGTTCCCGAGGGAATCCTCTGGGCCAGGCTCAGCCTGTGGGCAAATTTTGGGCAGAACCCCTATCCAAACCACAGCTCATCTGTGCACACTGTTAGCCTGCAGGAGGCAACACAGGCCAGGTGGCAACACATCCGCCAGGGGCCTAAGTGGCCAAGAGAACCTCAGGAGGCAGGGCAAGAAGCCAGGCTGCTTACCTTTGCCACAGGCTGCTTTCAAAAAGAATTCACAGACAGCAGCGCCCGACTCTGCAGAGTGAGAGAAAAGGAGCAGCGTCAACCAAAGCTGGGTGCTACTGCTATTAGCAACGACTGAAGACAGAGTGAGGGATCCTTCTGGTCTTTGACCTGGGGTACAGGAAACAGAGCGGCAGAGATGCAAAGTCCAGTTAAGCAAGGCCAAAAGCTGCTTATTTCAGTCATTCCTGCAAAATGAGACACGTACACTGAGATAAAACATTACTTGGTACTTTCTAAGAGGTTCCTGGGAGGGAAACACTGTCTAAGAGTTAAGAACATAGGTGAAGAAGGCAGGATGGAGCACAAGATCACAGAATAAGTTAATAACCCCCAGCTCAGACCTCCCAGGAGGCCCAATTCACAGGTACCTTGCCCTGAGGTAGAGAGAGGAATGATTTCACAGGAAATATCTGCAAGCCAATGGGGCCTCTCAAAGGGACAGGTTCCAGAACAGGCATGAGACTCTGAGAGACCAGTTCAGAAGGACGAATGTAAGTGAAGATCCGGAAGCAAGCCTGCTCTTATTTTTTGGTAGAGGGTCTTGCTACCTAGTCCAGGCTGGCCTTGAATTCATGATCCTCCTGCCTTGAGTGCCACCATGCCCAGCTAGCCCGTTCTTAATATTTAACATCTGCATAAACATAAAGGAATACAGTCTTTTCAGGCACAGATGACTCCGGTGAAGGGAGCAAGATCACAAAGACAGAGCATGGTGAAAGTGAATGGGCTCCAAGGGCCAGATGTTTTGACAAGTCCAGGAAATACATAGGCCGTGCTTCTAGAATAAACTGTCTTTGTCTTCATTAACAGCAGGCTTTTCAGAATTGCTGAAAACCTATGATGGCATCTGTGAAACCCACTTACCGTGCTTCCCCTTGTTAATTTGCAAGATAGTCTGTTGCTTCTCTAAAGGAGACAGTTTGCTAGGTCAGAGTTAATGTTGCAGAATTTATGAAATTACGGGGTGGTGGTGGGGAGGTTGTTCTGTGCTCCAAAAAGTCTGCAAAGTCTTACATTTAAAAATGGGGCCAGGGATTTAGCTCAGCGGTTTCGCCGCCTGCTGCGCAAGCGCAAGGACCCAAGTTCGACCCCCGGTGCCCCCCCAAAAAAAAATCTTCCCTGACCTCTGACCTGTGCATCCCTCCAGACAATGGGCTAGAGATGCTGTCATGCCTCAGGAGGAGCAGTCCCTTCTGAGAGCCACTGTGGTTTTAAGGGTTCTGTGGGTTGAAGGTGACCTGACAAGAGTCCCACAGCTAGTGAGTACCACACAGGATGGAGAGAAGTGTGTAAGAAGTGTGGATGCACACTGGGGAAATGAGAGCTTTTTTATCTTTTACTTTACCAGGATGTAGACAAGACTGTAGGCAAGTCTGTCCAGAGAGGGCTCCCTTCCCTTTGCCCTGCTCTTCTCACGCTGTATGGTAACTATACCCTAGTTCCAGTTTGTTGTTCCTTTTTCCCTTTTAAAACAAAGACAAATAGATACAAACATATGCCTGTATATATATAATAAGATAAATATCTACAAAATGAAAAAAAAGTATCATTTTAGGTCACGCGTGGTGCACATACCTATAATCTCAGCACGCAGGAGGTTGAGACAGGAAGATCACTGTAAGTTGGAGGCCAGCCTGGGCTACATAGTGAATTCAAGGCCAACCTGAACTACTCGGCAAAAAAGATCAAAAAAGTCTCAAAAGTCTCTTTTTTTGTCTCAAAAAAGATCATCAGCCAGACAGCTGCATTTAGTACATCCGTTGCAAAACACAACGGACACACTGAAGTATAAAATATTATTATATAATTAAATGTAAATAATATTGACATTAATATTTTAAAATGCTAATATATATTACAATTACTTGTAAATACCCAAGCAGGCACCTGTGGACAAGAGGTAAACACCTGTGTAAATGGATGAACTCGAGATTTAGTGCTGAATGACCAACTGGAAGTACAGACACAATGCACGAATAACTGTGCGCACTTGATAGCAAAAAGACACGGTTTTGTCTATTATGAATCTTCATAATTTAACAGATCATGTGTTGTTAACGGATATACTTAGTGCACTTGTGTGAACTAAACATTTTCTGAACTTTGGCACCTGCAAGTTTTTATCACTTTTGTGTGACCTATCATTCTTAACTGTCATTATTTTTGTTGCCACTCCTGTCTCCTAAGTCTTCAGTTAACACTTGATTTAATGGAAACTTTGTGAAGCCCAGCCTGCAAGAGGTTATGACTTGGGTGAAATATTCATGGGATGAAATCACTGATGCTGTATGGCCAATGCACCAGGAGCAGGCCACATGGACAAGAAGTGCTCATTTAAGGAGAGCTCTATTGCTGGACATAAAAGACTGGGCACAATGGTTCTACAGAAATGGAGTTGCAAGAAATTCAGGCTGAAAAAAAAAAAGAAAGAAATTCAGGCTGGAATTTGGGGTTTGGAGTTATAATACTGTTCCAGAAGATAACATGACTATATTTGAATAAATGTAATTGTTGTACATGAATAAATGTAGATTGTTGTGTACACACAAAAAAAGACATCCCGTGAAAATAAGCCCTATTGTGTTTTTTGGAGCAAAAATTAATAAGATGTGGTCTTATCTTGGGGACAATATGGTAATTTTCACATACTGCAAACACATACTAATAAAGAAATAAAAGCTGTAGAAAAAAGCATACTTTAGGAACAGAACATTTTCCAAATGGGAAGTGGACCACGGGATGGAAGGGAACATAAGAATTAAGATGTGTTACCTACATGTGCCAACTCTTCAAGATACATTTAATTACGTACTACAAACATGTACAAATAAAAATGAAAATGAAAACAGAAGGCCAGAATTTACAGTTCTTCTCAAACTGCAATGGGAATGAAGTCAAGGGACCAGTTGAGTAAGGGCCACAACCTTGCTGGGATTTAACATACTGAATACATCACAAAAATGAGGATGACCAAGTCTGAAGTCCTAGGCTAGGCATGTACATAACCCTCCCTAGGAACAAAAGCTCATTACGGTATCCAACCCCAGAAGTTTGTTGACCTGTGGTGCCAGGCAGGAGAAAAGTCTGAGGGAAGGAGCTACTTGCCCCGGATTGTTCTGTGACAGGGGCCACCAAGAGAGGAAAAGCCTTGAGTGGATGTATGTTGCAAGCACTAAGGGATCAAAGGGGCGAGAGGCAGGTAAGAGAGAGCATGTGTGAATCTGAACAGCTGATTATAAGAGGTGTCTGTGTATATACAGTTAGGTCGTTTGATGTATATGTATAGAAGTATCAGCAAGAGAGGAGAGAGGTTTTCTGTGTGAGAATGTAAACGCAGAGAGTAATGAGGTTGACTTTTTTTTTTGGTACCGGGATCGAACTCGGGTCCTTGCACTAGCACAGCAGGCAGCGAAACCACTGAGCTAAATCCCCGGCCCAGTAGTGAGGTTGATAGGGATAGGAATGAAAGCACCAGCTACCATCCTCTGGCAGTTAGGGAGACAGCATAGAATGCTGGCCAGGTCCTCAGACTGGCATACATTGAACGGTCCTCAGCAAGTCCCTCCCATACCTGACCTCAAGTTCCTCATCAATAGATTGAACTCAGTGACCCCTAAGAGCCTCCTGAGCTACAACATTAGGGATCAAGGATTTCCAGAAAGGAGTGTAGAAGGAAACTGCTGGTTTCTCTCTTTTTTTGAGGCAGTCTCACTATGCAGCTCAGGCTGGCCTCAAATTCACAATCCTCCTGCTTCAGCTTCTCGAATGCTGGGATTACAGGCATGGTCATCATGCTTAGCTGCAAGATGTCCCACTGAGTTGGGAAGAGTGGGAAGCCAGAAGCTACTATGTGAAGAGGGAGAGTAAAGGGAGCTCAGACCAAGGATCCACATTAGGGGCCTGGATGTGACAAAGGAGATTTAGGGAAAAACGAGTTTTAGGGCAAGCCCCAAACTAGGAATGAGCTCCCAGGAGTGCGAGTCCCGGGAAAAGAATGGAGTTTGAGCTTGTAGTTCGTACAGTGAAGGAAAAGTGATCTCTCCCTCGGTAGGAGCCCTCCAACAGCGCAGTTGTGACGAAAGCCAAGAAGGCGCTCCAAGTAGAGAGCCCCGGGAGGTGGGGAGGACATCCTAGGCCGGACTTTCCCCTAGTTTGGGAAGTGTGCTGGGAGGAGGTTCCAATCCAGGATCACTGGCCTTCACTGAAGAACCACGTCAACAACAGACGAGGCCCTGCCCTCCTAAAAACCACCGTGGAACAGGCCTAGTAGGTATCAAAGACCCGAGGAAGGGGACTCCAGGTCCGAAGAGGGGGAGAATAGGTCCCGGGACCGGGGAAAGGGTCCTGGGTCCGAGTGGGAAGTATTGGGCCTCAGAGGAGGAGCTCCTGGGTGCGAGTGAGAGGAGAAGAGGTCCCAGGACCAGGGAAAGAGGTCCGGGTCCGGGTCCGAGCCGGTCTCACCCGCCCGCCCGGGCCCCGCGCTCACTGTCCATGCCGGGGAAGGGCAGCGGCTGCGCCCCGAGCTGCTGCTCCACGGCGATCTCCAAGTCGAACTTGATGTGGTCCACGCTGGCGATGATTTCCTGCATGGCGGCGGCGGCGGCGGCCCCCCGGCCCGGCTCCCCTCAAGCGTCTCGCCGCCCTCACTCCCCTTTCTGCTCCCGCTCCGCCACACACGGGGCAGCTCCGCCTCGCCCGCCGCCGCCGCCGCCCGAGGGATGCCGGGAGCGCGGAGCCCGCGCTGGCTCCTTTTGCCTGTTCAGACACGGCCAATCGAGCGCCAGGCCCGGCTAGCCGCCAGCCAAATTCGCGCTTCGACTAGTGGGCAACCTCCGTCCCAGGCCCTGGGAGCTCGAGACGCGGACTACGCCTGCGCGAGGCTGGGTCCCGGTGCTCGCCCGGTGGAGTGACCACGCGCCGGAGCTGGGGCCGAGGCTAGTACTGTTTCTGTGTCGCGCTCCTTCCTCGGGGTGTTTCGGGTGAGTTCCTACTCGATTCTCGAAGGAATTCCGGGACCCCGGTCGGAGGAGCTCCCGGCTACAAGGGGGAGGTCCCAGGCCCCAGAGGTGGGGCTCCCGGGTCCCGGCGAGAGAAGCGGCCCCAGGACCAGGGCGAGAGTCCTGGGTCCGAACGGATCTCACCTGCCCGTCCGGTCTCCGCGCTCTCTGTCGGTGCCGGGAAGGTCAGCAGGGCAGTGAGTGTCGAAGCCGACCGCGGCCTGGGGTGAGGAAACCCAGCCTCTGAAGGCCAGCGTGCCTTGGCGATCTCGGTGAGCCTCTACGGATGGTTGGGTTCCTCAAAAGAAGATGGCCATAGTGTGTTTCTAATTCAGAGATTTTATTTTAAAATTTTTGTAGTACTGGGGATTGAATCCAGGGCCTTCGCATCGACTTACAGCCCTACCCCCTTTTTAAAATGTTGTTGAGACAGGATCTCGCCAAGACGCTGAATTGCCTAGGTTGGACTCAAACTTGCAATCCTCCTACCTCCCGCATCCAGCGTGCAGAGATTACAGTAGCACGTGCATCACCATACCCAACTTTCTAATTCCAGGGGTTAGGACTTGAGTAAATGAATAAATTTAGTAGGAAGAAAATTCCACCTTTACTTTCTCCGTGTGAAAGTTAACATTTCCCTCTCTGACGGGCAGAACAGCGTTAGCATTGTCTGAAAACTGGTAATTTCAGGTGATGATGAGTGTAAATGATAGTTGGAGACAGGGTTTCTGCAGCAACTATGAGGTCTTAACTCTGCTTCAACCTTGTGATAGGCTCTTCTTATTTAATGCATTAAAAAGAAGCACATATATTAGTATAGCATGCACTTATACTAGTATAGTACTGCTGTAGAACTACGACAGTACCTGGACAAGTCCTTTCCCTGGGCTTCTACTGTTGCCTGAGGTCTTTTTGATGGTGACCTAATTATAAGGAGACTTAAATTTTCATGCTGTTACTCGTTATTCTGATATTATTTATTTATTTATGGTATTTTTTTATTAAAGGGTTTAATAACACAGGCTAGACTCCCCACCCAGCTCTGCCCAATAAAAATATCTATCTAGGGCTGGGGATTTAGCTCAGTGGTTCTGGCGTCTGCCTCCGCAGCAGAAGGTTCCGAGTTCTAGCCCCAGTACCAAAAAAAAGAGAAATATCTAGCTAGCTAGCTATCTCTGTATATTTGTGTGTGTGTGTGTGTGTGTGTGTGTGTGTGTGTGTGTGTATTACTGGGGATGACCCCAGGGCTTTTGCACCAAGCGACATCCCCAGCTCTTTTTTTTAATTAAAAAAATTTTCTTTTGTTGTCCAACAGAAATGTAATACAAGCATATGTATAATTTTAAATTTTCAAGTAGACACATTATATTGTAAAAATTGTGAAATTCGTGTTATTTTATTTAGCCTAGCATATCTGAAGTATAATTTTAGCATTTTAAAAAGTTGTAATACTTTGTGTATTCTATATTATGTTTCAAAATCCTTGAAATCCGATGTGTATACACATTTAGAGCAATCTCTATTCAGATTGGCCACATTTCAAGTGCTCAGTAATCACATGTGGCTAGTGGCTGCTGTCTTAGCACAGTTCTTACCCATTTGCCCAGATTTTGCAGAAAAGAAATGCTTGAGTTAGCTTCCATTTGCAGAAGCCAAAATGCCAAGACTTTTTCCCAATAATAAATGATAATAGTTACACTTTTTGAATGCTTCTTAAAATGCCAAGCATTGGGCAGGGATTTAGCTCAGTGGTTCCACCGCCTGCCTCGAAAGCGCAAGGTCCCGAGTTCGATCCCCCGTACCAAAAAAAAAAAAAAATGTTTGCAAAGCTGGAATCTGAGCTGAAACTTTCTGCCTTTCTACACTTGCAACCACTTCTCTGTCTTCTTTCTGCCTTTTGTGACTATGAACCTGAGTTGACTTCCTTGTTTTTCCTGACTTGCTCCAGGTGCTGGTGGAACAGGAAAGCCAGAGATGGACCTTGTGAGACTTTCCCGGCTCTTCTGCAGCCCCTGCCCTGTGGGACTGTCCATCCTGCAACACCTCAACCCTCTTGGAGCCCGATGGGCAGGAGGCAGGGAGCAGCTTGCTATGTGGCAGACCTGGCAGGTGTCAGCCTGCAGTAGTTTTTCTTGTCGGCTGCCACTAGGTCAGAGGAGCCAGAAGAATTTGAGGAGCCTGCCTTCTGACCCGAGCCAGCCCAGCCCTGTGGCCCCTCAGGAGGAAGAGGAGGAGGAAGGCTTTGGAACCCTCTCCAACAAGTATTCTTCCCGGAAGTTATTCCACAAATCAACAGCCCAGTTGTATAACCTGCGGCTCGGGGAACAGAGTGATGAGGAAGAGGAACTGGAGCCAAAATTGTGGCGGGGCCGGAGGAACACCCCGTACTGGTACTTCTTTCAGTGTAAACGCCTGATCAAGGAAGGAAAGGTGAGAGAACCTTGGGACTCTTCTTCCTGGTGGACCAGTATTTCGTGTACTTGGAAAGCTACCCAGCCTTCCCAGCTGCCAGTTGTTGGTCTGCTCAGTGCTCATCCCGTGAGCCTTATCTGTCAATCTTCACTCACCCTGGTGATCCATCAGCCTTGTGGCATTGAGTATCCCCTGGCCACTGCAGTTATGTTCATATCTCCAGTCCCGGCCTTTATGTGGACCTCTAATCTGTGCATCCAACTGCTTGCACCTCCCTTCTTCTTTTTTTTGCCCCCAGTACTGGGAATCAAACTCAGGACCTTGTGCTTGTGAGGCAGGCGCGGTGCCACTGAGCTAAATCCCCGACCCACATCTCCCTTATTCTTATCCACATAGCTACCTGTGCAAATCCAAGCCTGAAAATTTTGTTCCTAACCTTGTGTTCCCTCCTCTTCCCCTAGTACTGGGGATTGATTTCAAGGCCTTTGCACTGAGCTATATTCCTGGCCCTTTTTTATATTTTATTTTTAGGTAGAGTCTCACCAAGTTACCCAGGATGGGCTCAAACTTACAATCTTTCTGCCTCAGCCTCATAGAGTTTTGGGGTTACAGGCGTGCACCAGCATGTCTGGCTTTCCCTGTACTTTATCTCACTAAATGACAATACCATTATTCCACCTCACCCAGGCCACATTTCCTTAGGTCATGCTTCATTCTCTTTCTCTTCCAACTCTACCTCCAGACTGTTTCATCCCTGTTTCTCAGAGCCATATCCTTGAATGCCGAGGAGTAGCCTCCTCAACCTCCTCAGCTATTGAGGCACTGTCCCTGGGCCACCTGCTGCTTGTATCATGTCCTGTCTTGCTAACTGCTCACAACACAGCTATCCTGTTGAACAGAAAGTTGATCATGCTAATTGTCTTTTGTCTTCCCAGAACTCACAGTGTATTCAGTGGTGTTAATGTTCATTTTCTGGCTGGGGATGTAGCTTAGTAGAGCACTTGTACAGCATGCTTATGGCCTTAGGTTCAATCCTCAGCACTGAAAAAGAAAATTACCTGTCTCTGTGGGAGGTGTGGCTTAATGATACAGTGCTTGCCTAGCTTGCTTTAAGCCCTAGGTTTGATCCCCACAACACAAAAAGAGTTGCGTGTGGTGGTGCACACTTGCCATCCCAGCTGTGTGAGAAGCTGAGGCAGGCAGATTGCAAGTTCGCGTGCAGCCTGGGCAACTTAGTGATTTAGCGAGACAGTATTTCAAAATAAAAATTTAAAAATGAGCTGGGAATATAGCTCAGTGCAGAGGTCCTGGGTTCAATTCCCAGTACAGCAAATGAAAATTTTTTAAAACTCATTTTCTTGGGAATTGATAGTGGCATTACTGTATATTTATATTTGAAAATCTCTTAATGGTACATACTGCAGATCATATGGCTGAAGTTGTAGGGTGTCTGGGATTTGCTTTTAAAATGCTGTTTGGAGCTGGGCATGATGGTACATGCATGCAATCCCAGCACTCAGGAGGCTGAGGCCGGAGGATTGCCACAAATTCAAGGCCAGCCTAGGCTGCATAGTGAGTTCAAGGCCAGCCTGGAACTACATAGCAAGACTCTGTCTCAAAAAAACAAACAAAAAAATGCCACTTGGAGCTAGGTACAGTGGCACACACTACTAATCCCAGCTATTTGGAAGACTGAGGCAAGAAGATCGTAAGTTTGAGGCCAGCCTGGGCAACCTAGCAAGACCCTGTCTCAAAATTTAAAAATAAAAACGGGTTAGAGATATAGCTTAATGGTAGAGCACTTGCCCAGTATGTGTAAGGCCCTGGGTTCAGCTCCAGTACTATAAAAACAAAAACAAGAAAAACACCAAAAAAGCCAGGCGTGGTGGAACACTCTTGTAATCACGGCAGTCTGGGAAGGGGCCGGGGATTTAGCTCAGTGGTTCCGCCACCTGCCTCGCAAGTGCAAGGATCCGAGTTCAATCCCCGGTACCAAAAAAAAAAAAGAGAGAGAAAACAACACTCAGGGAAAAGGAGGCAAGAGAATCACAAGTTCAAGTACAGACTGGGCCACTTAGCAAAAGCCTGTCACCAAGTCCCTTTCTTCATCTCTCAGGATAAGGGGCTGAGGAGGCCTGGCGTGGAGGCACGTTCTGTGATCCCAGCACTTGGGAGGCTGAGGCAGGAAGATTGCTGAGTTCAAGGCCAGCCTGGGCTCCATAGTGAGTTCAGGGGCCTGCCTGACTACACAGCGAGACCCTGGCTCAAAGAAAAGCATGTGAAGATGTAGTTCAGTGCAGCGGCCTGAGCATGACTACAGTAAATAGTAACCGAACAGGTAGCCATGCCGTTTGGAAGGGGTTTGCAGGCTGTAAGTGACACATTTATAATCACTATAATTCTATTATTCTCTCTTAATTTTGTGTACATTTTGGAATTTTCGTAATGAACGGTTAAGAGATAAAGAAAAGCCAAAGTCCTCACAGTGGCTTGTGAAGCCTGCAAGATACACCTCTCCATCCTCCAGCCGTCCGTTACCTCTCCACTGTCCTGTCCAGCCGCCTCTTACCCTACAACAGTCACCCCAGCACTTCACTCATTCAGCGCCCACACCTGCTCCGTCTCAGGGCCTTTGCACCAGCTGTTCCCTCAGAGAGTCATGTGCTTCCCTCCTTGCCTTCTTCAAGTCTTGGTTCACATGTCACCTTCTGGGTGGGGCGCTGCTTGGCTGTATGGAAGAGTGACTCCCCCACACCCTTCTTCAGCACTTCCTGATTTAGTTTTTGTTTGTTACACCTACCGTGGTTTCACGTATTACATGCTTTTCTTTTCTTTTTGTTTCTTTTCTCCCTCCCAGCTGGCCGAGGCTCTGGACCTGTTTGAGAGGCAGATGCTGAAAGAGGAACGACTGCAGCCCCTTGAGTGCAACTACACCGTGCTGATTGGAGGCTGCGGGCGAGCCGGCTACCTGAAGAAGGCCTTCCGGCTCTATAATGATGTGAGCGGGGTGGGCAGCAGGGCCAGGGGTCGGCACAGGCTTCAGGAGCAGGAGGAGCTGGGTGTGGACTCTGAGCGTGCCCCTTGCTGCTGTGCTCCCGTGGGCGGGTGACTGCAGCTCCCTGGCACCAGATTCTTCACCTGTCAACTGGAAGTGACCCTGGGAGATGAGCTGAGATGAAGTCGGAGCCCTCTAGCACCTGCCTGGGCCCCAGTGGGCCCGCAAGGCCCCTTCTCTGCTGCCATGCCCAGCTGGCTCACGGTCCTTTTTACCCTCCTACGTGCACATGCATGCACTCTGCTTCCAAGGCTACTCCTTTGAAAAGGGATTTTATTTCTCCCGGAAGATCACTTTACTTTCCACTCTGTACCTCTTGGGTGTATCATCATTGTCAGTCACAGAGCCAGGAAGCCATTTCCTGCATGAGCCCGCAAAGAGCCTCGCCTCTGAGTACTGTGGACTCTTCCTAGAGAGAGCCCGTCACCTGCAGCCAGAAGCTAGAGGCTCTTACTCCTGCAGGAGCTCCTGGGAACCCAAGCCTGATGATCTGTAGCTGCAATCCAGGGAGAAAAATTGCACTTACAAATGGAAAAGTAACATCGTGGCCTTTAAAAGACTGGCTGGCTGAAAAGCATTCAGGAGCCAGGCAAAGGGCAGGCAGAGAAGCGGGAGTGGCCAGGGATTTTGGTCACCAGTCTGGCGGCAGCCCTGAGAATCTTTACGTGACTACCCTTCATGTCACCTTCTCAGAGGAGCCCAGGCCATTCTTTCAGCACTTTGTTGCCTTTATTTATTTATTTTTTTCTAGTACTGGGGATTGAACTCAGGACCTTGTGCTTACAAGGCAGGCATGGTACCACTGAGCTAAATCCCGGCCCTGTTGCCTTTTTTATTGATGTACTTTTTCTAATAAACGTTTCACTTTGGAATAATTTTAGATTTATAGAAAAGTTGCAAAAGTAGTATAGAGGGCCGGGGATTTAGCTCGGTTTCGCAGCCTGCTGAGCAAGCGCAAGGACCCGAGTTCAATCCCCGGTACCAAAAAAAAAAAAGCAGTATAGAAAGTTCCAAATGTCTGGGCATGGTGATACATGCCTGTAATCTCGGAACTCTTCAATGTTGAGGCAGGAGGATTGCAAGTTTGAGCCCAGCTTGGGCTATCTACCAACTTATTGAGACCCTGTCTCAAAATACAAAAGGGCTGGGAATGTAGCTCAGTGTGAATGCCCTGGGTTCAGTCTCTAGTACCAAAAATGAAAGAAAGAAAGAAGTTTCCAGATACCCCTTATCCACTTTCTACCTTGTTAATATCTTACTTTGTGATAGTATGTTTGTCAAAACAAGGTAGCCAACATTGGTGTGTGGCTATTAACTAAACCCCAGACCTTATTTGGATTTCACCGGTGTTACCACTGCCAGCCTCTATTTCTGTATCCAGTCTGGCCACTCGTACTGGCTCTGGCTCTGGCTCTGGCTCCTGCAATCTACGACATTTTCCAAGTCTTTTCTTTGTGACCTTGATAGTTTCAAGGAGCACTGGTCAGGTGTGGTGTAAACTGCCTATCCATGTGTGTTAAGATGCTGTTGCTTCATGATGAGACAGGAGTTGTAGCTTTGGGAAAGGGACCTCAGAGAGGTGGAATGTCCTTCTTACATCAGTGATGTCAACAGGACTTATCACTGAGGGTGTTCACCCTGGTCACTTGGTGAAAGTAGTTGGCAGGTCTGTCTGTACCTTCTCTTTTGCCCTCTCCACCCTCTGTTTTCCATTATCTTTCACAGCACTCATGACTCCTTGTGGCTCTGCAGTGTGACTCCCTTCTTGAATGGTTGCTCAGTGAGAACAGACTGTGTCTGCCTTGCTCCCTGGGGCTCTGAGGACAAGTGAGAGTCCTTAGTCCAAAAGGAGTAAGCTATGTGCAGTGAAGATTCAGCCTCTGCACTTTCCCAGTAAAGAGCTTGAGGCCCAGAGAGGTGAAGAGACATGGCCAAGGCATCCCTAGATGAGAGCATTGGAGCTGGAGCTGGAATTTGGTCCCCGAGAAGCCTGGTTCTAGAAAGATCCTTGCAGCCCCTCCACGCCTTGTCGCTGCCCTCAGTGGTCAGTGGCCCTTCTCTGGTTAACATTGCTTGTTTTCACTAGGGCATTTCTAGACTCAAGTGCCAGCCCCAGACACCTGGAGGCTTGACAAGCTGAGTGTGCGTCTCAGGTCAGGGCTGCCTGAGAATCCCGGCCTCTTCTCTGCTGCTGACCCCTGCGTCTCCTACTCAGGATGACGACCTCATCCCGTTGTCTGAGAGCTCCATTGTTCATGGCCCCTCAGCTAGAGTAGATAGCCAGATCTTTCCCAGCCACTCGGTGGCCCCTTGTCAGTCAGGGTGACCTGGACTGGCCTTAGGGTGGGCACTCCAGACCTAGAGCAGGCTGGCCTAGAGCAGGCCCAGAGAGAATGGTTTTTTCTTGGCACTTCTCAGGGTACAGATGCAGTTTTTAGGATCTCTCTAAAGTCAAGCATTTAGACACTAGATTTTGATCTGTCCCCTGGCATGGTCCAAGACTAGTTGAATGTGGGCATGAAGACCTCTCTAGGGTCCTCTGGGGTGGCTGCTCATTTCTGTCTCTACCTGATCCTGGAGCCACCTCTGTTTCTTCCATCTTTTTATTTTGGTACCAGGGATCGAACTCGGGTCCTTGCGCTTGTGCAGCAGGTGGCAAAACCACTGAGCTAAATCCCTGGCCCTGTTTCTTCCATCTTAACAGATGAAAAAACGAGACCTGGAGCCTTCCGATGCCACGTACACAGCCCTGTTCAATGTCTGTGCTGAGTCCCCCTGGAAGGACTCAGCTCTGCAGACTGCCCTGAAGCTCCAGCAGCAGCTCCGGGCCAAAAATTTCCAGCTCAATCTGAAAACATACCACGCCCTGTTGAAGGTGGCTGCCAAGTGTGCAGACCTGAGGATGTGCCTCGATGTATTAAAGGTGGGGACACTCTTCCTTCTGGCTTCGCCAGGGGGTCCCAGCCCCCCATGACAGGGTAAGGCAGAAGCTGGCTTCCCCCCTCTCGAAGAAGGCTCAGCCACTCATGCTGGGCTGTGGGGGCCCCAGATTAACCCAACAGGACCCTGATCTTGGAGGCCTGAGTCTGATACCCAGTAGGCCATGGGGCAGAGGAGCGGGAGAGTGGTAAGGATGGGGTGGACAGCCATGCTGGGACGTTGAGAGTGTGTTCTGAGGGACTAAAGAAAAACCTGAGATGGCTTGTGGGAGAGAAGGTTCACTAAGGCATTAATCGCCGCTGGGCTTGGTGGTGCACACCTGTAATTGCAGCACTTTGGAGGCTGGAGCAGGAGGATGGCCCAAAGTTTGAGGCTGGCCTGGGCTACATACTGAGACTTTTTTTTTGGTACCAGGGATCAAACTCGGATCCTTGCCCTTGCAGGACAGGCGGCGGCGGAACCACTGAGCTAAGTTCCCGGCTCACAGTGAGACTTTGTCTCAAAAACAAAGAGGAAAAATCCAAAACAACAACAACACAAAACAACACCAAAGGACAGAGTTAATTTGAGACTTAGTAGCAAGAAACCATAAAGTCCAGTGATTGTGGGCTGGACAGGAAATTGCCAGAAGGTCCAGTGGTAGCAGGCTGCACAGGAAATTGCAAGAGGGAGCCCGAAGTGTCCAGTGGTGGCCAGGTGAACTGTAGTACCCTAGGGAGCTCTGTTCTGCATTCAGTTGTTGCAGAGAGGGGTTTTATAAACTACACAGCAGTGACATAGGTAGCTTACTTTGTTCTGTTGTATAAGCAGCATTCCAAGAAATGGTGACTTAGCACACAGTCGTGAAGGCAGTTTCTACAGATAACGCTAGTTTGCCCAGTTTCTAGTGTCCTTCAGATAATATTTATCTGGACAGTCCAGACCCTGTCAGCTTACAATGGCCCCTTGACCTAGTAAGGGTCTTGGGAACACAAAAGGGCATTTCAAGAACTTGGTGCTAAATGCCCTCGTTTTTCTCAGGGACCATATAGGCAGGGAGCCCCTCTGCTGACCACAGGGACAGAGGAGGGACTTGAGGTGGAAGGAGTGTGGAGGGTAGGCCTCAGCCAGCCCTGACGCCTCAGGGGTCAGTGGGGAGTAGACCCACGTCGGGCAGCAGCGCACAGTCATGGGGTGGGTTACTCCCAGGGCCCTGGGAAGCACAACCTTGCACACATGAGGAAGCCCAGGCCCGGGAGCTAAGCCTTCATGCCCACAGCAGGCCAGTGGGGGGGCTGGGACATGAAGCCACCTCTGTGATTCTAGATCCTGGAGTCCAGGTGCTAAGCATGGCCGCTGGGCTGGTCTTTCCAGAAGAGCTGCCCAGACATACTAGGACCAGGGTTAAGGCCTGGAAGCTGCAGGGGCAACAGTTAGGTACATTGCCCAGGACCTGGTTCTGACAGGGACCAGGTGAATGGAGCTGGTCCTGGTCCACGTGAGTTCGCTGTCATCTGGCCTAAGCCTGGGCCTGTCTTGGGTTCTCAGAAGGACTGCCTTGTTCCCCCACCAGGAGATCGTCCACAAGGGCCATGTGCTCACAGAGGAGACCTTCAATTTCCTGCTTATGGGCTGCATCCAAGACAAAACGACCGGCTTCCGATATGCTCTGCAGGTCTGTTCTTCCCACCCTGCCTTCTTGCCCTGCCTTGAGCGTGATCCTGTGCTAGGGGTGCTAGATGATGATCTTGGGCATGTTTCCCGAGCACCTACTACTGCCCCATGCCAGGTGCTTTTATTTATTTGTTTGTTTGTTTGTTTGTTTTTTGGGGACAGGATCTCACTATGTAGTTCAGGCTGGCTTTGAATTAACTTTGTAGCCCAGGCTGGCTTTGAACTCAAAGCAGTCCTCCTGCCTCAACCTCCGAGTGTGAGATTGTATGTGTGCGCTATAGTACCTGGCCTGGTGCTTTTCTATTTGCCATCTTCAGGCCTTCTCAGCAGCCATTGCAGAACACCGCTCCCCCTTTTTTATAGATGGTAGGGAGAGCATTTCCTTAAGTGAGGCTCAGGTCTCCTGCTCTGCTGGGTGGTCAGGCCAGACCCCCTAACCCTGTGGTTCCTGGCAGCCTGCAGTGCACTTGTCATGGTCCCTGTTCAGTCTGCCCGACAGCCCTTCCTCCTCTCAGCTTCTCTGCAGGGGAAGCCTGGGACTATGGAATGTGCTTGTCATTACAAAGTCAGACTCACAGGCCCCCAGAGAACCTCCCCTCATCACTCGAGGAACTGGCATTGGTGTTGGTGCCATGGTTGTTGAGTGGTTTCTGAGTCTTCACTGGCTCTTCGTCCTCGCATGTGCTCCATAGCAGCAGCAGCAGCCCTGTCCTCACCTCGCTGTGCGCAGCAACCTCCCGGGTGCTTTGCACTGTCCGGCCCCCCGTTGTGGGTCAATACAGGAGTAGATGTTTGTGTCCCCTCTGCAGAGTCTCTGGAAGCAGTGGCCAGCCATCCTCTGATCCTCAGAAGCTTCCTTAAAAAATAGCTAAGATACAGTTCTTTCTGCTTCTTGGCCTACATCTGTTCTAGTTAGAAGTAATCTGGAGGGGCCGGGGATTTAGCTCAGTGGTTCTGCTGCCTGCCTCACAAGTGCAAGGTCCGGAGTTCGATCCCCGGTACCAAAAAAAAAAGAACAGAGTAGAAGTAATCTGGTGGGCTGGGGATTTAACTCAGTGGCACCATGCCTGCCTCAAAAGTGCAAGGTCCTGCATTTGATCCCTGGTACCAAAAAAAAAAAAGAGAAAAGTAATCTTTTATGCTAATGTTTGTGTTGTGTACTTACTGCACTATTTCTGCTAGACATCAGTATTCCCCCCCGACACCCCTTGTTTTTTGCAAGACTGAGGATTAAATCCAGGGCTTTCACACTGAGCGCATCCCCAGGCCTTTTTATTTTGAAACAGGGTCTTGCTAAGTTGCCCAGGCTAGATTTGAATTTGTATAATCCCATTCTCCCAAAATGCTAGGATTATAGGCATGGACCACCATATCTGGCTTATTAGTCTCATTTTGCAGGTGAAGGAACTGAGGCTCACAGAGGTCTGAGGTCTCCCAGTTCCTGAGACCCAGAGTTAAACTGACATTCATTTGATCTCCAGTCCTGACTCTGCCACTGCACTCTGCTGCTGTGGGCTAGTGGGTATCCCTTACACCTCCCTTCTGTCAACCCTTCCTTGAAGGGTGTGCTGACAAGAGCCTGGCCCTGCAGACCCTGACCCAGTGGACAGTGGCCTTCTTGCAAGATTTGCCAGCTGGGGCCTGACTTGCTCCTCCCCACCCTCGCAGGGTGGGTGTCAGATATGTGTCCCAGCCCTAGGATGAGTGTGTAATTCTGTGGAGCCCAGGGCAAAAGGGAGGGAGCCCCTGTCGTGTGGTCAGGGGCACACCTATGATCCCAGCCCTCAGGAGGCGGAGGCAAGAGAATCTCCATGAGTTCAAGGGCTAGCCTGGGCTGCATAGTGAGTTCAAGGCCAGCCTGAACTACATAGCAAGACCCTGTCTGAAAAACAAGACAGAATTCAGAAATGGCATGGTCTTCAGCCAGGCATAGTAGCACGTGCTTATAACAGCAGCACTCTGGGAGGCTGAGGCAAGAAGATTGAAAGTTGGTGTCCAGCATGGGCAATTAGTGACTTAGCAAGACCCTATCTCAAAATAAAAAAGGAGTTGAGGCTGTAGCTCAGTGTGAAGGCCCTGGATTCAATCCCTGTTACCACAAAAACGGAGAAAAAAATGGCATAGTCCGGGCTAGTATAGGGCTACCCAGTTGTCATTAGGGCTGTGTTTGTTGATCACACACTGAATGTACTAGGTATGCTGTGGAGATAAGAATGATATTGTCCCATGGGGAAATAGGCTCCTGGGGTCCAAGCTAGGAGGGGTGAGGGCCTCGGCTGTAGCCTGCCTGACGCTGGTGCTATACTGTGCTGGCTCTGTCTCCAGCTCTGTCCTGACTTCTGCTCAGTCTCAAGGAAGTCTGCGGCAGAGCGGGCAGTGGGCACTTGGAAAGTGTTCCTGAATCTCAGCCTAGACTGTTGTAGAACCTAGGATCTCTGGCCATCCCTCTCTTCGGGGAGCACAGGAGAAGGTGCACAGGAACCCCAGGTAAAGGAGTTCTGGGAGAGGGCAGTGGGATGTGAGAACAATTTGGAGGTGAATTTGAGGAGGGAGAGGAAAGCTGCTGGCCCTGTGAGGCTTCCTGGGGAGTTTCAGAGTTCCCATGGTTCTCAGTTTCCAGAGCTAGGTGTTGGGTTAGAAACATTCCAGATTCTTTTTGTTTTGTTTGTTTGTTTGTTTGTTCGATTGATTTCTTCGAGATGAGTCTCACTGTTTTATGCAGGCTAACCTTGAACTAACTCTTGGTCTTCAGCTAGCCTCCTGCATCAGCCTCCTGAGTGCTGAGACTACAGGTGTGCACCGCCATACCACACTTTTTTTTTTTTTTTGCTATAGCTAGGAATCGAACCCAAGGCCTCATGCCTAATAGGCAAGTCTTCTACCACTCAGCCCCACCCCAGCAATAATTTAAGAAGTTGTGCGAGTGTGTGTAAAGGGGACGCTGGGGATGCACCCAGGGCCCTGCCACTGAGCTACATCCCCAGCCTTCTTGTGCCTTTTGAGTTTGCCCGTCTGACCGTCAGCTCACAGTGCCTGCCCCTGCTGAAGGCTCTTACCCTGCAGGAGCACTGAGCTGATGTTTCTCTCTCAGCAGGTGTGGAGACAGATGCTGAGTCTGGGGCTCGAGCCAAATCGGCACAGCTATAACCTGCTGTTGGGGGCTGCTCGAGATTGTGGCCTGGGGGACCCAGAGGTGGCCTCCAGGCTGCTCTTGAAGCCCAGAGAGGAGATGGTCCTGATCCAGTCCCCCACAGGCAAGCAGCGCGCAGGGAGGAGAGACAGGCCCAGGGCAGATGGTGGCATGTCAGCCAGACTGCACACGGAGGCCCTGGAGAGGCAGCTCTTCATGGAACTTTCACCATCACTGGAGGCCCCTCCAGAACCTTCAGAGGCCACAGTGCCTGGCAAGGCCCAGCCTGAGATGGGAACCAAGGCAGAGCCCAGCCACACTGCAGCCCTTGCCCCAGGGAGCCTAAAGTCACCTCCCTTGGAGCTGGTGGAGGTCAACCTCCTGGCCCTCGGGGCTGTCTCTCCAGCTGTGGTCTCACTT
Source organism: Heterocephalus glaber (assembly GCF_000247695.1). The sequence continues at coordinate 32,846,291 of NW_004624740.1, read as the reverse complement.
GGGACAGTGACCACCCCTGCTGACAGGCTGGTCTTGATGGGGGGTCTGGAGGGCTTCCTAGGCAAGATGGCAGAGCACGGGCTACAGCCCGACATTAAGACCCTCACACTACTGGCCGAGATGGTGGAGCCTGGCAGCCCTGCGGAGTCCTCGCTGCTGAGTGTCCTGGACAGGCACAAGGTGGAGGCTGACGTGACGTTCTTCAACACCCTGATGAGGAAGAAGAGCAGGCTGGGGGACCTGGAGGGGGCAAAGGTAAGGGCCTTGGGCCGGGACCTCCCTCCCTCCGCTCTGACCCTCGCACCTGGAACACGGCCCCTGTTGGCAGACAGCTCTGGACCCCTGCTCAGGCCTGGCCCTGGGTGAGGCTGGGGTGGAGCCGGGAAGCAGCCAGACAGCCCCACCCTCCTGTGGAGTTTAGGGGCTTGTAGGGGAGGTGGCGGCTGCTGTGGGAAGGCCATGGCCAAGCTCAAGCTCAGGTGGGTGAGAATTCCCTGGAGGAGCAGGCCCTGATGTCCACAGTGCCACCGATGAGGGTTTCTGCCTCCACGCCCCGGTCCTAACACTGTGCTTACTCTGAGCTAGGGGCTCTTCTCAGAGCTTCACGTCCATTTGCTTCTTTACCAATCCCACCAGAAGGCACTGGTGGGAATGTGAGGCTCTTGACAGGGTTTTTTGTTGGTGGTGGTTGATGTTTTATTTGCTCCTATGTGTTTGTTTTGTTCTTTGAAGTACTGGGGGCCTTCACACTGAGCTACATCCCCAGCACCCCCACCCCCTTTTTTTTTTTTTTGGTGTTTTGAGGCAGGGTCTCCCTTTGTAGTTCAGGCTAGCCCTGAACTCACTATGTAGCCCAGGCTGGCCTCGAACTTGCAGTGATCCTCCTGCCTCAGCCTCCCGCGTGCTGGGATTACAGGAATGCACCACCATGCCTGGCTTCCAGCCCTTTATTGATTTTATTTATTTATTTACTTTTGCGGTACTGGGGATCAAACTCAGAACCTTGCTCTTGCGAGCCGGGCGCAGGGCCCTTGATTTTAAAATTTTGAGACAAGGTCTCACTAAATTGCCTGGGCTAGGCTTGAACTTGGGATCCTTCTTCCTCAGGTTCCCAGAGTGCCAGGGTTATGGGAATGTACCACGATGCGCAGCATGACAAGGTTTTCTCTATTCCTAGGATAAGTTTTTATGTGACTTTTTTTTTGTCTTTTTGAGACAGGGTCTCACTATATAGTTCAGACTGGCCTCAAACTCACTAGATAGCCCAGGCTGGCTTTGAACTCAGCAATCCTCCTGCCTCAGCCTCCCAAGTGCAAAGATTACAGTTGTGTGCCACCACGCCCAGCTTATGTGATGATTTTTTTTTTTTTGCCAGAAGCACTGCCATAGGCACTTTTGAGGTAGCCATGCCGGTGCCTTCAGGCCCACAGTGGGAGCACATCTTCCTCTGGGCAGGCTAAGCATGATAGAACTCTTCCCCTGGAGCCCTCTCTGACTCAGCCAGTCTGTGGGTGTGATCCTCTTCTTCATGCCTGTCCAGGTGCTGCTTAACCCAGCACTACCCACACTGGTCAGCGTTGACTCTGGCTCTGGACTTGGTGCACTCAAGGCACCTGGTGCTAAGACTGAGGGCAGGTATGGTCAGCTGAGGAGCATGTGGTGGCAGGTGGGAGGGGTGGAAATATGAAGGTGTTCATGGAGACGGGATAGGCAGGCTGGGGGTCACAGCGCACGTGCTGGGGAGCTGTGTCCTGAGCAGAGTTGCACAAGATTCACACTTTGAGTGCCAGCAGCATGGTGCAGTTGGCAGAAGGAACCAGGAGACCTCTGAGTGAAGCTGTGCCCCTGGGGTCCCCAGTGTCCAGCCAAGGGCTTCACCAAAGGCCTGGCCAGGATTGGTGGGTCATGGGTTACAGTGATAGCATGTCTGTTCTCAGGCACTGTTGCCAGTCCTGGCGAAGAGGGGACTCATCCCCAATCTGCAGACGTTCTGCAACCTGGCCATTGGGTGCCACAGGCCTGGAGATGGTCTGCAGCTGCTTGCAGACATGAAGGTGAGGGGACCCAGACCCAGATAGGATGTCCGTGGTGGCGAGCACTCGGAGAGCTCTAGAAGGGAGCTGGGGCCCAAAATAAACTAGGGCTGTGGTGGGGCCGTCAGGGCAGCTCCACTCTAGAGCAGAACGGCCATCAGCCCCTTTGGAGCAAGGAGACCCTGGTGAGCTGCTGTGAAAATAGGCCGATAGCAGAGGGCATTCTCATCTGAAGGTGGTGGAGTCCATGGCCATACCACTCTGGACGTGCCCAATCTTGTCTGATCTCAGAAGAGGGTGATGGTGAGGGGTGATGGAGGGGTGGCAGTCGGCCTGGGAAGAGCCTTTTGAAAGCCTCTAAATGTTTCTGTACACATCCCACCTTGTTCCCATTGAAACTGTGCTAAGTGGATTTCATCTGACCTCAGCAGAGCGCATTTCTGGGCCAGGTAGTTTGTGTCAGCAGGCTGCTTTTCTAGGCTCCCCACCACTTGCTGGTGATGACATCACCAATAAAGACAGGAGCGATGAAATGATGTCTCCTGCCTGATTTTCTGCCCAAGTCGGCCTCAGAGCACCACAATCTTCCCACACAGCTCTCTGGGGCTGAGGGGCGGGGCATACTCACTTTCCTTCTGGATGGAGAGACACCTTGTTGTTGCTGTGAGGTTCTACCCTTCCTATCCCTGCTGGTCTTTAGAACAGACCTGATTGGCAGGGTGGCTCCCTACGCTGGACATCAGTGTCCCAACAGCTGCCAACATCTCGCTAATTGTGTGCTGTCTGTGATGTTCCAGAAATCCCACATGACCCCAAACGTCCACATATACAGCACCCTCATCAATGCAGCCCTCAAGAAGCTGGACTATACGTATCTCATCGGCATCCTGAGGGACATGAAGCAGAGCAGAGTCCCAGTGAATGAAGTGGTCATCCGCCAGCTGGAGTTTGCAGCCAAGTACCCACCCACCTTTGACCGGGTATGGGCACTGAGCTCTGAGATGCCCGTTGTCTCCTTGACCATGGCCATCCTGGTTCTATCCTTTTGGAGTTGGCATTCCTTTAAAATTGTCCAGCAGCTTCCCTTAGGAGAAATCCCAGTCCTTGTCCATGTGTTCCTAAGGCCTGTCTTCTCATAGTTGACTTGGTCCCTCTAGCTTCTTTCCTGCCTTGGGAGCATTTGTATCCTCTCTGCCTCAGATAGACTCCCTGGGTTCCTTTTCTTGTAGGTCCCTGCTTAAAAAGCCTTTTCTCAGAAATGCCCTGTTGCCCACAGCATACAGCCCTATGCCTTGTGCCATGGTTCACAGTCTGTAATTATATGTGCTTACGTGTGACTTACACCTTCACTAGGTTGTAGGCTTCTGCCCTGCTCACTGCTTGTGTACCAGTGAGTAAGCAGCAGCAGAGCAGTGACAGAGCTGGTTTGGCAGTGACCACTGCTCTAAGGATATCAGGCTCTAGCATTTGGTCTTAGGGTTGAGTCAGACCCTGTGCTGAGTGTGCACTGAGCAAGTGCGGCTTGGCCAAGCACAGCCCAGACAGGGAAGGCAACAATAAATGGCACACCATGCAGGGGCGGGAACTCAGTAACAGTCTGCAGGTATAGCACTTGAGTGCCACTTGGGAATCTGGGTAGGAATGAGTTGAACAGGGAAGGTTGTGCCAGACAGAGGGCACAGCTGGGTGTTTTTGGACTCATTGAATCCTGAGTTCTTTATACCAGATGCATGTCTTTGCCAGTCGAATGGTGTAAATACTCGCTTGGTGGATTCTTTCCACTCTGGTTTAGGACCCATCTTTTGGGTCCTCTTAGGTTTGGCAACAGTCACAAGACTACCTGAGCCCTAAAGTTCATTCTATCCAAACCATATACCAGGACTCCCTACAGCTGTAGGACTTGTTTATATTTCCATTTGTGATTGTCAAGTTTTGCCTTTTTTTTTTTCCACGAGGCAGGGTCTTGCTGTGTAGTTCAGGCTGGCCTTGAACTCTCAGTGATCCTCTTGCCTCAGCTTCCTTAATGCTGGGATGGGATTTTACAAGTGTGAGCCACCATGCCCAGCAAGTTTTTATTGTGTACTTTCAGCCTGAATTAGGTACATCAAGTTTGGAATTGCTAAATCTTTTTTTTTTTGTACCAGGGATCGAACTTGGGGCCTTGTGCCAGAACCACTGAGCTAAATCCCCAGCTGCTAAATCTTTGTTTTCTTTTTCTTTTTTTTGGTAGCAGGGATTGAACTCAAGACCTTGCACTTGTGAGGCAGGCTCAGGCACCACTGAGCTAAATCCCCAGCCCCAAGGAATTGCTAAATCTTTTTCTTTTTTCGGTACCAGGGATTGAACTCAGGGCCTTGCACTTGCCAGGCAGGTCCAGGCACCACTGAGCTAAATCCCTGGCCTGGATTGCTAAATTTTAAACCTTTTATCCTATGTGGAAACATCCTTTTGTCTCTGATTGTACTTTTTTCTGCATAGCCCCCTTCCAGTTTTCCTTCAGTACCTACTATACTTGGTGTGCCTTTTTCCTTTTACTGCTTCTCCAAGGAGGCAGTGGCTGTGCTGAGCTGGAAGTATTTAGACCAGAGGCCACTGTCGGTAGGACCCAAGGTTCTAGCTTGTGGGCTAGGGTGACATCAATGGGTCAAGGATTTGCGAAGATGCTCCCATATAGAGCTTCCCTGTGCTGCTGCCTATGGCCTCCTGAAGGAGGGTAGCAGGGAAGGCTTCCAGCTGCTGTGGTTTGGGGTCAGCTGTAGGTGACATGCAATGATTTGGATCATCCAAGGACGCCTCTGAGCCCCATGTTTTTTCAATTACAGTACCAAGGGAAGAATACCTACTTGGAGAAGATTGACGGTTTCCGAGCTTATTATAAGCAGTGGCTGAAAGCAATGCCAGCAGAGGAAACCCCCCACCCTTGGCAGGTGTTCCAGACCAAACCCAAAGGAGGCCAGGACACCGTCAGAGACACTGGTGTCGACAGAGGCCTTGGGGGCAGGTGATGGGGCACATGGCGAGAACAGTGTGTGGACCTTTCAGTGCCTGGGGAGCCGCATGCTGCAGGTGTTAGTTTAGAGGACGGATGCCAGGCCCAGGCTGCCCAAGTCCACAGCAGGTCCTACAGCAGCTCCAGTCACCTCAGCTCACCCTCGCCTGAGAGGTCACCTGTGTACCGGTCCCGGGCCTGGCACTCTTCCAGGTTCCATTGCCTGCTGCCCTGAAAGACTAACAGAGGACTCGAGAGCTTTAAAGGTTTTATTGTTACAAATCACAGCTGGTGAACACCAGCCCTTCACCCGAAGAGACCACACTCCAACGTGGGCCCAGAGTGCTGGTCCAACAAGAGTTGCTCCCAGGAATGGGGTGGCACAGCAGGAACCCGCAAGGTCCAAAGTCCAGGATGGAGAGGGCTCGGAGCCAGATGGCCTCAGCCAGAGCAGCCCCGGCAGCCGCAGTGTGTACACTCGATGATGCGACCCTGCAAAAGAGGACAGCTGCCCGTGAGACACCACACCCAGCCACGACCACACCCCTGCAGCCACCACACTAACCCTGAGCAGGGTGCCAACGGGACTTCCTGCAGAACACTTCTCAGAACCCTTCATGGGCAGTACCGGACAAGGGGATTTGAGTTTCCTCACGAAAAGGAAACAAGCTAGGTGTGGTGGCACATACCTGTAATCCCAGCACTTGGGAGGTTGAGACAGGAGGATCACTTTGAATTTTAGGCCAGCCTAGGCTACATAGTGAGTTTAAGTCCAGTCTGAACTACAACATCTTGTATCCAAAAAAAAAAAAGGGAAGTGACTATCAACACTGATGTTACATCTTTATGTGCATTTAATTCATGCCAATTCAACATACATTCTTGCTCAGAACAAATTCTGTATGGATGAGTCTTACTCTACCAGTGAGCTTGGTGAGTGTGCTGCTGCTCAGGTGCTCAGTGCCATGTCTTGGCTGGGACACTTGGTGGCAGGAATGCCAGGGCAGAAGGGTGTGTGCACCCGACTTCCTGTGGGCAGCGGGACAGTCTTGTCCTATAGGCCTGGTGTCTGGCTGGGGGTCTGCCCAGCAATCATGCCTTAGAGTAATAGTTTATCTTTTTAAACTCTCTTCCATGAGCAAGATCCTAGTGAAAACAAGCAAGATGGTGAATCCCAGCTAAGTCCAGGTAGCTTCTATTTGGGCCAAAGAGGAAACGGCCAACCAGACAGCTGCATGGCACCTTGGGGTCGTGGGATGGGGCTTCTGCTACTGTGCCAGCCCCTGGGCGCCTCACAGAGCCTTTCCCTGGAGGTGCCCTCATTGGCGTACTACTACCCAGCATACACGTCTGTGCCAGAGCCCCCAGTGTGCAAGGAGACGAAACTCCTGGGCACCAAGGCTCCGGGAACGCTGGTACAGCAGTGAGGAGGGCCCCACCGGGTGGGGCACGGGGCGCCTGTGTGAAACGAGGGAGCATAAGGCCAATCTGGGAGATGGCCGTCGGGAGGAGCTGTACCCACGGGCAGTGTGCTCGTTACTCTGCCTCATTCTGCAGCTGATTCCAAAGGGCAGGCAACGAGCTCAGCTGCATGCCCGGCACCTCTCCCAGGGTGCCCAGCCTAGCTCACACTGCAGTGACTGTGACGAAAGGGAAAGGAATTCCTGCTGAGCAGCTACTCTTCCCTGATGAGTCCTCCCACCACTGTGAGGTTGTTACCTGCCCAAAGGTGGGGCTGAGTCTGGCCCTAGACCACGCAGGATTGCTGCCAAACCCCAGCTAGCACAGATCCCTCAACAGAGGGACTCATTTCAGGAAGGCGAGCCAGCAGAACTCCAGTGACAAAGCCATAAGGCAGCCAAACCAAATGCTACAAAACCCCTTGGAGTTGCCTAGGGTAGTGTTTTGAATAACTGAAGAAAACATTAAACTTGAGCACCAGGCCTTACCACTTCCAGCTTGCTTTTGGGAACCCGGCAAATGCAGTTTGTCCCAAAATTAGTGTCCCGAGTCTGAATGCATCGCAGGCAGCACAAGTTCTCATACCCCTGCTTTTTCCACTTTGCAATCAGGTTTTTGTCTGCATAGCCTTCTTTAATACAATATTCATAGAGTTCTGTCAAAAAGATGGGAAAAAGGCATCAGACCATGGCATAACAAACCTGACCAACCCCTGGTTAAAAAGAAGTATTTCCTTGGGAGGCTAAGGCAGGAGGATCACCTTGAGTTCAAGGGCAGCCTGAACTATACAGCAAGACCCTGTCTCAAAAAAATTTTTTAAAAACTTTCCCCATTTTTAGTGGTAAAACTCACAATGCTTACAGAAGTTGCAAGGGTAAGAATCATTACCTAAGGAATTCTGAGTTAATCGGGTTCAAAGGCCAAGAGAGAATTTAGCAATTACCTCTGCTTATGGCTTTCCGCTTGTAAAAGAGGTCAAAGATATAGCGGGTTTTCTGGTGGTGGATTCTGAAGATGGGCCACAGAGACTCCACTTTCCTCTTTCCCTCGTGAGGTTCTGTTTCAGCTGGAGGCAAAAAAAAGAAATGTGTGTGTTTTGTGGAGTCGGGTTAGTTTGTACCTGCACAGGACAGTTTTGTGGGAGAGGATATTAATAACTATGGATAATGAGCTGGGCATGGTGACCCATAATCCCAGCACTCGGGAAACCGAGACAGGAGGATTACAAGTTTGAGGCCAGCTTGTATTACACAGTTAAGACCCTATCCAAAAAGTAAATACCACTTTATTTTCATTAGCATGGCTATAATCAAAATGACAAACAACACGTGACAGTGAAAATGTGGAGAAACTGAAATTCTCACTCTCCTGTGCTAGCAGTGTAAAAGGGTGCAGCTACTGAGGAAAACAGTGTGGCCGGTCTTTAAGAATGTACTACCCAGCAATTCCACCCCTAGGAACACACCAAAGAGAACTGAAAACACATAGCATATGCACACTTGTACATGAGTGTTCACTATAGTGAAAAAGGAAACAACCCAAATGTCTTCCAACTGATGAATGCATGAACTAAGTGTGGTCTACCCACCCAAAGGAATATTATTCAGCCATAAAAAGGAATGAAGCTGGGCATAGTGGTGCATGCCTGTCATCCCAGCACGCTGGGAGGCTGAAGCAGGAGGATCCCGAATTCAAGCCCAGCCTGAGCAACCTAGCAACTTAGCGAGACCTTAATTCAAAATTTTAACCACTTACCAGTCCAATTATTTAAATACAGGATGACCAAAAATTGCATATTTTTTCATTAACTTTTATAAAAATATAACAGGAAATATAAAAATGACAATTTTGGGCTGAGGATTTAGCTCAGTTGTTCCACTGCCTGCCTCGCAAGCACAATGTTTCGAGTTTGATCCCCGGTACCAAAAAAAAAAAAAGGACAATTCTACCAAATTTATTCATACAAGAATCGACTGGCTGGAATGACACCTGTGAGGGATGCTTGGGATAGTGAGTACATAAACAAAGGTGCTGCCTGAGTGGCCCTGGGGAGCAAGTATTAAGTAGTTAAAAAGGGTGGGGAATGCAGCTCACTGTGAAGGCCCGGTTTAATCTCCGGTATGGCACGCATGCAGATGGGTGCACACACACTGAAGTACATGATTCAACATGGATGAACCTGGAAATGTAAAGCTGGTGATGCTTGCACAACTCTGACTATACCAAGACCTCTAAACTGGATGCTTTAAAAAGGTAAATTTCTCAGCACGCGATTCTCAAGCAATCATTAGAAAAAAGTGATTCAAATATAATTGCTTTAACCCTAAAATGCTTTCTAAATTAGATAAATTAGAATACAGATTAAGAAGAAAATCATTCAACAATAACCTCTGTTAACACCTTGGTCTCATTTCACTAGACCTATTTGTACAGCCTAATAATTTCTCAAGATAATGTTGGGCTCACATATATGCAGCCTAATAATTTTTAAGGTGCCTCTAATTTCATTTCCCAGGTAAAATCCTTTAGGACTAAGAGCCAAAACAAGTACGCAATCTGAAGGTTTTCCGCTGTATGTAAACGACTGCAGCTTCAACAGGCGAAGGATCAGGTGGAACAGTATACCCCACACCCCTGCAAAGTCCAAGTTCAGAGCTGGCAGATTTTTCCTTAGAACCTAACTAATAATTGTTCTTAGAAACCCTCACGGTTTCTTGGAAACCAAAAGTATCCTCCGAAATTGTTTTTTTGGCCAGAGGTTTGCAAGTAGCTAACTGGAGAGCATTATTCAGTTCTTCTTGCTGCTGACTGGCTGCTGCCCTGTAACCAGCATTCTTGTATCATAACAGGTTGCTGAACTGTGCGTAACTATCTCTGTAGTTCTGGGTTTTATTCTTAAAGCCCTAAGATCCCTAAGATGCTGCCAAAATGGCCTATACCTTCTAAGGCTTTATTAGTACAGTATTTTATTAAATTATGTAACTGTGGGAGACACAACATATTTAGGATTTAAACTAAGGATGGGAATTTATAGGCATTTTTCTGATATGTGAAATTTGCAGTTTTTCACATTTTGATGCTGCTCTAGGAACGGAACCCCCATGAATTTCACCCACCATAAGGCAATTCTCTTTTAGCAATCAAAATTGATCTTTGTCAGCCAGGGATTTAGATCAGTGGTGCTGTGCCTGCCTCCCAAGTGTAAGGTGCTCAGTTTGATCCCCAGTACCCAAAAAAAAGCCTGATCTTGGTCAACTACTTCCTTTCCATGTTGTTGCTGGGTTGCCCAAGCTGGACTCAAACTCACCATCCTCTTGCTTCAGCCTCCCCAGGAGCTGGGATTATGGGTGAGTGCTATCACACACAGCTCCTCTCAGTTTTTGTTGTTGTTTTTTGTACCAGGGATGGAACTCGGGTCCTTGCGCCTGTGGGGCAGGAGGTGGTCCTCTCAGTTTTTAGGGCACAGGGGAAAGGCAAGGAGTGTTCAAGAAAACCATAGCTCCACTTCTACCAACTTTTAAGCCGTTCTATTACCTAGAATTTATAATTCTACTCAACAGACAGGATTCTGTGAACGAAGTACATAGGCCTCTATGCCTGCTCTGGGGAAGGTTCTGCTCTAGGTGCCCAAGGAACATGAGTGGGTGGGACAGAAGACCCCTGCTCTGGACATCTGGATAGTCTTAGAAATGTAAAACATCTCAGACTTAACCTGTCTAGAATTGAAATCCTTATTCTCCCATCGCAAAGCTGCTTTCTTTTCTTTTCTGGGTACCAGAGATCGAACTCGGGACCTTGCACTTGAGAGGCAGGCAAATCCCTGGCCCATAGCTGCTTGCTTTCTCGAGCCATAAGTCATGGAGCCATTCTTGACTCTTTGTTCTTTCTTCACCAATCCAGCAGGGCTGAGCCTGAATTTCCACACAGTAACACGGGTTCTAGCTTTTGCCTCTTGCCAGTCTAGAGCCCCCTAACACGTCCACCATTGAAGTCAGGTGTCCCGTGCCACTCATCATCTACTCGGGCTGCTATTCTCATTCTCTCCCGAGCCACCTTCACCTTCACCCTTTTTTTTTTTTTTCCTTAACTAGGTCTCAGGATATAGTCCCGGTTGGCCTTGAACTTGCTGTACTGCCTAGGCTGGCCCTTGCTTTGGGTTCAAGCACTGCAAAGGAAAAATGGAAAAAAATATCATCCTTAAAGGAGGAAGCAGAATTTATTTTCAAAGACTCAAAATCTCTTTTATTCCAGCACACTTCTATTTTCTTTCACAAAAAGCTGCTGGGAATGAAATCTCTCAGCCCACAATGACATTGATTACTGCAAGTTCTGGATATCTAATGAACATTAGCTGGCACAGTCAGTTATGAAAAGAGGGGGGAAAATAATTTAAAACTGATTTAGTAATTATTGTTGAAGGTGTGACCTCATAACAGTGGTTAGATTCATTATAAACAAGCATTTAAAAGCTTGGCTCAGGGTGCCGAGGACTTAGCTCAGTGGTTCTGGTGCCTGCCTTGCAAGCGCAAGGTCCTAAGTTCAATCCCTGGTACAAAAAAAAAGCTTGGCTCAGGGTATCAGGGTATAGCTCAGTGGTCAAGTGCCTGCCTACCATGCACAAGACCCTGGATTGGATCCCCAGCACCACAAAAAAAGGGAAAGTATTATATTTTGTATTATTTTAAATATACACCTAACCAAAACAGTAAATATAGACTATTCTGACCTATATTCCTTAAAGCTTTTGTATTCAAGTTGATCCAAAAAAATTTTTAAGGCCCTTTTCATTAAAGTTATCTTGTTTCCAGTAGTTGTAGCATTCTAGGTTGATAAGCAAACATTATACTCTAGTGTCAGAGGACAAGCCTCTTATTACATTGAGTTTGTGCCTGGTTCTGGAGGAAGCTAAGCCTGTGAATCTCCATGCAGCCAACGCAGCAGGAGCATTTCACTCACCTTCTCTCATCTTTTGATCCAATTCATCCAGTGTTGGTTCAATCAACTCCCAGCCATCTGGGGGAGCTTTCCGGCTTCTTTTGACTTTAGGCATTTTTTTTCCCTTACAAGATAGTTTGCAGAGATCTGGAAAATAAATAGGTTTCTGAGTCTCATTTTACCAAAAGTCACTATTTTGGTACATATTCACTTCCTGGCCCCATACTGGACACTGGAATCACAAAACAAGGAATTAAGGCAAACTCTGCCTCTTAGAAGGTGACATTTTGGTAAGGAGATACACAAGTGAAAAGGCAATCACAATCCAGTGTGAGAAGGACTGTAATTGAGGGAGCCAAGGGGATGAGTGTTTGAAAGGGAAAAGATGACTGTAAAATCACAGTACCTTAGGATCTATTTCCAAGAGTGAAGTAGAAAGATCTCTGGTCTCTGCAGTTATAGGCTTGAACTTTTGTCTCTCTCTACCAATTATTCTATGATTTTGGAGAGATCACTTTCCCTCTTTAGTTCTCAGTCTCATCTGCAAAATGAGGGCAGTAGATTAACTGATTGCCAAAGTTTATTTATTTTAGTGGGACTGGCGACTGAACTCAGGGCCTTCGCACTGAGCTACATCCCTAGCCCTTTTTATTTTATTATTTCGGGTCTCAACTGAGTTGGCCAGGTGGGACTTGAACTTGCAAATCCTCCTGTCTCAGCCTTCCAGAGTGTTGGGATTACAGGCGTGTGCCACCACGTCCAGCTGTCAAAGTCCCTTTTAGACCTAATGAACACGCTTCATAAAGTCAGGTAAAGCTTATACAAAATCTTAACCGCAAAATATTTTCAAACTACACAGAATTTCCTAGCTGACAAAGAGAACTTCAGGCTATATTTTACCCTTAAGCACAGCCAACCCATCTCCCCCACATTTACTCAGTCCCCCCTGCTGTAAGGTACCCGATGCTTTACAAAGCCCCCTGCCCATAACATTAAACACTCCATAGCAACTTTTCGGATAAACAATCAAACTCTAAGCAGTGAAGTCAGGGTCGCAGAGCTGGGAACTGGCAGACATAGAAGCTGATTATCGCGCTCCTTACTCCCAAATCAGTGGTCTTTGCACTGGTTTCCCTGGCGCTGAAACTAGAGATGGGTGGAATCTGAACCTGCCCCAGGGCGCACAGCCAGTGACAAAATAATCACTCTCCTCTGACCCAGGGAAATTCAAAAAGTCCTGATTCAACGTGGGAGTGAGAAGATGCCTGTGGGGGAGATAAAAGTAGGAGGTAAAGAGATCAAGAGCAAAGAGGTGTTGAGCAGTACACAGGGGTAGGGACACTCAAGGACCGGAACGAGGGGGAGAGAATGTTATAGCCAGGATTGTAGGGACGACTCCTAAAAAGGATGCCATGCGAAGACTGCTTAGAAAATAGTATTTAGATAAGGAAAACAAAACCCAAACCAAAACCAATCCCGGCAGGAAAAAGGATGTGCAAAGTAGCCTAGTACCAAAAGAACACCCCAAATCTACCATTCCCCCGGCAGAACAAAAAGGCGCTGACTCCTCTCCGTGCAGCTACTCAGTTCGCCCTCCGTAGACCTCTGGTCCCAGCTTCAGCCGCTGCCAAGGTGTAGTACTCGAGAACAGAGGGAAAACGCTCACCGAAAGCCTGAGCGCCTACGGCCTTCGCTCCTGTGCAGACTGCTTCCGCCCCTTCCGGTCTCTGTGGGACGAGGCCCGCACGAAGCCCCGCCCCACTGCGCGCGAAGATTGCGTCACTTTAGGTGTCTGCTGCGCTGCCTGTATAGAATTCCGGAGCCGCTGAGGTCCTTTGTTCTGAGGTCCCGGCAAGGGGCCGGAGGGACTACAAGTCTCCCCAGGCGGAGACACTGGTGGCGCTGTTGCCAGGCAGGGCGCGGGTAGACCTAGACTCAGGCGCTCCGCGGGACAGTCCGACTTGTGCGCCGGCCTCTGTGAGGTCCCCTGTCTCACGGCGGGGGCGGCGGCGGCGGCGGCGCGCTGAGCGGACTGGGCCGGGCGGAAGTAGAACCCAAAGTGTTTCCGGTTCCTGTGTCAGTTCGAGGCGCCGCCGCCGCAGTCGCCGGAGCCGCGATGCCTAAAGGAGGTGAGATACTGGGACGTGTGCTCACGCGTCTGGAGGGGCAGCACGGGGCCGGCTCTCGCGGTGCCTTAAGCTCGAGGGCGTCTTGGGAGAGCTGCGCCGAGGGAGACCTTGCGCGCCGACCGAGAGCCAGGCCTGGGCCTCGACGTCCAGTTGTCTCTGCGGCAAACTGAAGTACCGTGGTGGTCTAGAGCCGCACTCCCGGGGCTCTGAGGACATTCAGGGGCTCGGTCCTCGCCAGTGCGGAAAGCCGGTCGCGGGGCACGCTTCTCCAAGCCTGGGGGCTGGGCGAGGGGGTCTGGCGTCTCCTCCCGCTTCTGGGCTGGCCGGGAACTCAGTCCCAGCGTCCCGCGCCTTTTCAGGGCCTGCCTATGTAGCGCCTAAAATGTGGGCCCTCTCAGGCTCCTGCTCAGCCAGGCCTCCCTAATGAGATTCTCTGGAGTCTGCCCTGTCTGACTTCTATTCCCCTGCTCGGGTAGAAGCTCAGTCAGTGTGTGCCTTTGGGCCAGGCGCATAACCTTCTGTTTCAGTTTCCCCATTTGCAATTGGGATTGTGTCTACCGCATAGTGCTGATGCGAAGCTTAAAGTAGATAGTACACATAGAATGCTCCAAGGATGTTGGACAGTCAGTCGTTAAGCCCCAGTGAGCATTAACCACTACTGTTTTTGTGGGATTTTGCCAGCTCTTGATCAAGAAGGTCTGTGACTTCCCAGTACATTGTGGCCCATCTCCCATCCTTTTTCTCTTTCAGAATCTAAAGCCTTGCAGTTGAATCCCAGCTTTATCATTATCTTGTTTTCCTTATCCAGAATACTGGCATAATAATCCTTAGCTTTGCAGGTTAGGGACAGGAGTCATAAAATGAGGGAGCACGGAAAGTGCCTGGCTACCTCCTGGCACAGAACAGATGTTCAGTTCAATATTGGCAGCTCATGTGTTACCCTGGTTAATGCAGTCAGCCTACAGAGAACATCTGCCTGGAGCTCTTTCAGACCTAAATTACTTCCGATTCCTGACGTCCAGAAATATTAGGCTTTACAAAACTGAATCTTTTAAAACCTGGCTCTCTGATTGTTCTGTGGCTGGAAGACTCATGTCTCTTATTCTCAGTTTCTTCATCTGTAAAAGGCAAGGGGTTAGCATTATGAATGAACCTTTCCAGTTACAGAATTCTGGCTCCAAGGTTAGAAGTTACAATTCGAAAATCTTAAATATGAATTCTAGCTAAAATACTTTGTCTTTTGGCTTGTGAACAGCTTTGCAGACAGACCAGGGTTTCCTTGCTTGGGTTAATTTGGTCAAAAACACAAGAAATCAGGCCTGGGGATTTAGCTCAGCGGTTCCACCACCTGCCTCAGAAGCACAAGGTCCCAAGTTTGATCCCCGGTACAAAAAAAAAAAAAAAAAACCACAAGAAATTATGAAGGTGTTAAAAGTATAAAATTCTGGGCTGGGGATTTAGCTCAGTGGTGCCACTGCCTGCCTCGCAAACACAAGATACTGAGTTCTATCCCCAGTACTGCAAAAAAATAAAAATGTATAAAATTCCTGGGCTACGGATTTAGCTCAGTGGTTCCAGTGCCTGTCTTGCAAGGGCAAGGTCCAGAGTTTGAGCCTCGGTACCAAAAAATTTTTTAAAAAGTATAAAATTCCCCAAGAGCAAAGGACCAGCTCTCCTTATTTTCACTGTGCTATCTGTGAAACATTTTTAAAGTCTTAAGAGCCTCTGATAAACGTTACTGTAGACCAAGTATCCCACAGCCAGGTGTAGGGGCTGAGAGCCTCTAGTAACCAAATTTGAGTTGTTACCATGGTCTGGTATATTAAGAGGTAAGAAAAGGTGTTGGTTTTTTAAATGGCAAGCTTGGTGTCTCACAATAGTCTTTTCATGAGCGTAGACTTAAATACCCCTGGGAACCTAGGTAGTCATTAAAAATGGGTGGTGTGGGCTGTAGCAGTCCAATTATGGCTCTGCAGCTGCTGTCTAGGAAATTAGAGAAGACTAGTATCTCCACTACTGTCTCTGGAGTCCGGAGCAGCTCTGTCTAATTACATATTCTCTGCACACAGCAAGTGACCCTCTGGAAGTCAGGTGGATCACAGCATCCAGGAGAGGTCCTGTGTTGGGAGGGAGCCACTCTGCTGTAAAACTGGTGGATGGCATTAGTGGGGGTCAGTCTGGTGTCCTGGCTCAGGAGGATCACAATATAAAAGTTCATAATCTTAGATGAATTTTTATTGCCAGCTACATTTGTAACACCTTAGGCTATCGCCAGGCTTATCTTTAACTTTGTTTGCTAATTTCATTCCAAATACAAAGATTTTGCTGATAGAATTTGGATTTTTTTCTTCTTAAGTATTCTAAGTTAACATGGAGTATTTTGTTTTCTTTTTTTCTGAGATTTGCAGTAAATTGCTTATGTAATCAGTGGTGTTTTTTACTGCTTTTCTACCAAATACTATATTAAAGCGATAACACCCTTAGCAGACATTTTTGTAGTGCTTGTCCTGGGCCAGGAACTGTTCTAGCAGCTTTGCACATGTTTACTGATCTGTCTTCATAGTAGACCTATGAGGTAGGGACATGTGAGGAAACTAAGACTCTTGAGAAGTTAGCAAATGTAGCTGAGATTTGAACCCAGGGGTTGGACTCTAAAATGTTTAATTCTTCACTGCTGCTTTGATCTTAAGTCTCCTTGTCTACAAAACAAGATCAGCAATGACTCTTGCACTATAGGTTGTTCTGAAAATCAGTTGAGACTGTGACCGTGAGAAAACATTGCAAGTAAAAAGCTCAATAGTGGCTGCAGGGCTATAAATGTAAAATGATTTTGTGCTTGCATCTGAGTCCACTGTGTTTGGGTTCTAAGGGACCAGGGGGAGTTAGCCAGTCACTTTACCATACACAGTACCCAGTGTCCTCCCCTGAGGTCTGATTTATGGGAACTTGCATCCAGCACACTATTTTTTTTTTTTCCAGCACACTATTTGGTGGTGCATCAGGTGGTCGTTGAGTTGCTTCCTGTGTCTCTTTGAACACAGGTGGGGGAGGTGTGGGTTTTTGTGGTGTTTGGTGAAGGGTAGGTGAGATTTCTGCATCCTCTGATAAGAGGGTCCAGGCAGAACACAACCCCCTGGGAGTCAGGCTCATCAGTGCTGTTGTTCCTCTCTCACTTTCCTAAACTACTAACCCTTGTGCAGGGAGAAAGGGAGGCCACAAAGGCCGAGCAAGGCAGTATACAAGCCCTGAGGAGATTGACGCCCAGCTCCAGGCTGAAAAGCAGAAAGCCAGAGTGAGTACATCCCTGTCTACCCACTCCGGTGGCCCAGGTGCTGCCTTGCCTTGGGTACTATTTGCAAGGAGAAGCCCACGTGTGTGGGTGGGAACGGCAGTGGACAGCAGGTGTGAACCCTGAAACAACTGGTCATAGTTGGCCATCCTGTGACTGGATCACTTAGAACTTTGACCACTCTGCAGCATTTGCCACAGTCTCTGTTTCTGGTTCTGTGTGCCTGTCTTATGGGGGCTTTCCCTCCATCTGCCTCTGTCCATCCTCAGCTCGCATTCCCAGCACCCCACTTGTCTGCAGCGGCCACACAGGGCTGCTTGCCGTACTTGCTACCACATGCTGACCTACCTTCCCACACTCACACACACCTTTTCATTTTCATTGCCCCTGGCTTCTCATCAGGCTCCACAAGGTGCCACAAAGGGGAGCAGGGCCTTTTACAGCTGGGCCAAGGGGCTTATTGGACTGTGGGTCTGGCCTCCAGGCTGTGATGCTGCAGGACAGGCCCAAGTGCCCTACTCTAGGGGGCAGGTGTGCAGAGTTGGACCCTTGACATACTTGGTCCCAGCCTTCCAGAGGCTTAATGTTAAGGTCCACAGTCTGAGGGTGGTAGGGGGATCACAGTTTTGGGGGTTTGTTTTGCATTTTTGATTCTGCAGGTTGTCCATTTCTGAAACAGGAAGAAGAGGAACAAGAAGAAAGTGGAGATGGGGCTGCAGGTGACCCCAAAAAGGAGAAGAAATCTCTAGACTCTGATGAGAGTGAGGATGAAGATGATGACTACCAGGTACTGAGTCTGGCTTCTGAGATCCAGACAGTGGCCTGGGATCTGGACACATGGATTCACCAAACATTTACTGAGTGCCTGTTCATTACCAGTCCCAGTGGTAGATATAGACAAAGCCCTTGCTCTTAAGGGTATACAGTCTAATGGACATACAGATAATGAAGTAAAGGAATGGCAAAAAGTGATAAATATTGTGAATAAAATAGATTGATAGGTGTTTGGAATAGTGTGCTGAGGAGATGGTTTATAAGCTGAGATATGAAAAACGGGATGGAGCCACCCATGTGAGAATTGCCGTGCAGAGCAGTTGAGGTAACCAGGCAAGTAAATGCAAAGGCCCTGGGGTGGGTACCAGCTTGGCAAGTTAGAAGGACAGAATGGGGCCAGTGGGGCTTCACCTTATAGGTACGGAGTGGAGTGGTTGAAGGTAAAAGAGGAGAGGGCAGCTTCTGTGTAGCTGTCGAAGGGATTGGGTTTCATTACAAGAGGGAGTGGGCAGCTGGTGGAGGCCGTAAAGTAGAAAAGAAGTGGCCAACTTTGCCTTTATTTATTCATTTATTTTTTCTGGAATGGCTGGTAATTTTTATTTAATTTTATGAGCCTAAGGTAAAAAGCATAGGCAATAACTTTACTAGTCAATAAAAAGCAATTCTACCATTCACTGGTAATTAATATACTAAGCAGAATTGGAAAGCATTTTACTGAAAGCAAAATATTTGGAGAAAATAGACACACAAAATTATAAAATGCTCATAATCAGAATGCATGCATTTCAAGGAAAGGACAAACTCATTTTAATATAGCCAACTTTGCTTTTAAAAGATGACTTAGGCTTCCTTGTGTAGAGAATTGTAGAAGGTTGACAGCAGGAGCAGGGAGATGGCAGCATGTGTCCAGAAAAGACATTTTTCAGGTGGTGGCAATAACAGTGAGAAGAGTGGACAGATTGAGGCCATGCTAGGGGCTTGCAGAGAGAAGGAGAAATCAGTGGGGTGCTTAGGATTAAGAGATGAGCAGGCTGGGTGAAGAATGAATCTCCAGTTCTGTCCTAGATATGTTTGCAGCGTTGGCCATCCTCTTTGAGTTGTAAATAGAAAGCCATTCTGGGTGTAGGCATGTGGACTCTTGAGTGGCCAGAGCAGTCGATTTGTGGACTGCCAGTAAAGCCAGTGTGATCACTTAAGTGACTCCCTGATCACTTAAAGGGAAAAGCTAGGATTGACATAGCCTGAAACTGTGACCAGACCTGCTAGAGAACTTGTGTTCTCGTTTCCCATTCATTCCCAAGCTGCGTTTCCTGTCCATCAGCTGAGATAGGTGGATGTTGGCATTGGTTAGGAGAATACACATCTGTGGCTCCTCTTGCCCAGGGATCTACCACATATTTGTGGCAGAACAAGTAGGGACTGAGAGTCCATAGAACACTATTGCTGGGGGCTGAGCTCGAAGCAGGAAGTCGTGCTATGTGTTGGGAGCTTGTGATTGGGCCTGGGGTTCTCATCACATCTGATGTCACTTTCTGATTATTTAACCCTGAGCTGCTATTTTGCTACCTCAGAAATGAGGATAATAATAGTCCCCAATTGCTGGGGCTTGGCAAAGGCTGGGCTGTCCTCACACACACTCATGTTCTACTCCTGAATGTTTTCTTCACTGTGAGACTTGGGCCGACTGTCATGTCGGCTGGAGGTGGAGCAGGAATCTGTGCCCATCCTGATGGGCTCTTGGGAGGTGGTGAAACTGGCCTCAGGGGCCTCTGCAGAGCCTAAGCTTCTCCAATAGCCAGCCTTTTACCCTGTCCCAGCAAAAACGAAAAGGCGTGGAAGGGCTCATCGACATTGAGAACCCCAACCGGGTGGCACAGACAGCCAAAAAGGTCACGCAGCTGGATCTGGACGGGCCGAAAGAGCTTTCAAGGAGAGAACGGTAATGTTCTATAGGCAAGCCTTATGATGGCACCCAGGGGAGGGGGTTGACCCATGGGTTGCTCAGGTGCCTGGTGAGGGGTGGGAGGGTGAAACTGTTGTTTCTGTTTTATCTCATTTCCTAAAGCCATCTCAAAAAAAATAAGTACAAACTTTTCACCAGTAGATACTTGCTTTCAGACTGCACTTGAAGGGCCGGGGATTTAGCTCAGTGGTGCTGCCACCTCCCTCAAGCACAAGGTCCCGAGTTCGATCTCTGGTACCAAAAAAAAAAAGCCAGTCTGCACTTGAAGTGATGGCCAGGGTTGTGGGGGATATCCTGTAGTCTCCTCCAAAGCACCCACCCTAGAAAGACTTCCTTCTCCAACCCAGTCCTAACCGTTCCTGGCCTGCATCCATCCATGAGGTCGTGGCCATAGGGACTGGGGGTTGGACTGCCCAGAGGTACTGCTAACTCAGCTGGCTGCCCCATATCCCTCAAGTCCCATGCAAAAATGGAGCTGAAAATATTTCTCATGAGTTGTGCGGATGTTGAGATCAAGCACTAAATGCCTGGCATATAGTCCTTGATAAAACGTTTCTCTGTGTCTCTCTCTCATGCTGTCTCTAACTGTCTCTCTCCCTGAGGACTGACCCAGGACCTCATGTGCCCTGACTTTTGGTGGTCACAAGGTGACCTCGGGTCCTTTTTGTTGTTTTTTAGTGCCAGGCATTGAACTCAGGTCCTTGCGCTTTCAAGGCAGGTGGTGGAACCACTGAGCTAAATCCCGGCTTCTCAGGGGTCTTTTAAGAGGTTGAAGGGTGCTGGGGAAAGTAGCCTGGGTTTTCCCTGATCAAGCTACTAGGATTTGAGTCCACCAACCTATGCAGACCCTAGGAGAGGTAGGGAACATTGTCTATGAAAACTCCACAGGGAAAGCCTGTGAGTGCGGGATGTGATCAGAGACTGCGAAGGACTCTTCTCCCAACCCTTGCAGTAGCTTCCTTCTTGGGATGGACTTCCCAGAAGCCAATAGCCTGGGCTGGTGCTGGCCTTCCCAGAGCAGAAGGACTCTAATGCTCACCCAGGTTCTGCCACTTCACCGTTGAGCAACTGTGAATGAGTCACTGCCCTTCCTGGGTCTTAGTGTTCTCACCAGCGCAAAGAGGATCCTGTTGCTGGCCCTCCCTTTGTGGTTGCAGCGATGTCAACAATACAGGCCAGGGCCCTGACTGGCACTTGGCCTTCACTGAGAAGGCCTGAAGAGCCTGGGCAGCAGGCTCATTCCTGGGAGCTCAGCTCAGAGGTGTCTGCGTGTGGCATGTCCCGGCTAGGGTGGGAGCTGCTGTCACCTGCTCTTCTCTCCAGCAAATGTGTCCAGTATCCAGTATCCTGGCTGCACTGTCTGCTTATCCCATTCCTAGTGCTCTCCTCTAGTCAAGCCCCTTGCTGTTCCTCATTATTCCTCTGTCCTGCTGGGCAGAGAGCTCTTCCTGCCTCCAGCACTGGGCTCCTTCCAGATGAGTGCAGGGAAGTCCCGCCCACTCAGCATGTGGTGCCCCCGCCAGTGCAGACTCTCAGGCTTGGGAAGAAGATCCTCACGGGAACCTAATGGCCCCTCTACACTCTTGTCTCAGTGGGGTGAAAAACATCTTTGTCCCTACAAGGCCAGTTTTTATTCCTACATTCTTATTAAGGGCTCCCTCCCTTGAGAGACAGCCTCTTGCACCTCTGAGCTGCTGTAAGAATGTACCACGTCATGGTGATGCAAGATTGGATCTGTTTCCCAGGCGGGGCCCAGTCCCCTGGTTTGTGGCTACTTGACCCACTTATTTCTGTTCCTTATAGAATATAGTTTCCAGTGCCGCTGTGATCCCTGCCATCTGGAACTCAGTTCACTTGCTTTAGGTCCCCCTTTCTCACTAGTGCGAAAGCCCTCAGGCATCTTCCCGTGTCCCCACAGTCAGACATTGTCCCGCCTTGTGCCAGTGCTTCATCACAGGTGTTTGCCATCTGGGCCCATTCCTTCTGCTTGCTTGTTGGCTGAGTGTCCATCAAAGGGTGCATGGAGCCAGGGTCCCTTCCTCAGCTGGAGAACCCTCTTCCACCACCTGTGCCGTAGGCCCCAGTGCTTGGCCTTTATTCTTGCTCCCACTTCGAGCTCATTTAACAGTGGTGGGAGCACACAGCACTCGGGAGGCTGAGGCAGGAGGATCACCACCTGTGGTTCAAGCCCAGCCTGAGCTACATAGCAAGACCCTGTCCCCCCCGCCCCCCACCCCGCCACCTCAAAAAGAAGATAACTGGTGGGGAAAATGCCCCCTGTGACACCAGTTTTATCTCAAAAGAGAAGAAATTGAGAAGCAGAAAGCAAAAGAACGCTACATGAAGATGCATTTAGCTGGGAAGACAGAGCAGGCCAAGGCTGACCTTGCCCGGCTGGCGATCATCCGGAAACAGCGGGAGGAGGCTGCAAAGAAGAAAGAAGAGGAGAGGAAAGGTCAGTCCTGGGCTGCCCTAGGGTTAGAGCTGGCTGCTTGGCTCCGCCTCTGCTGAAGCCACCAAACTCTGCACCTAGGCCCTTGTCTGAGAGGTGGAGGGGCGCAGAGTGACACCTGCCTGATCGGGTTGGAGCGGTCTGGGGAGGCCCACTCCACGTGTGGACCGGGGAGGGGGGCGCTCCTGCCCGCCCCTTCCTGGGAGGTGCTCACAGGGGTGTCCTGGGGTCGTGGCAGCTGGAACCCTGGCAGAGTGTTTCCAGTAGGGGAGTGGTCACTGCCCTCAGCAGCAGGAGGCCTCGGAGCACAGTGGAGCCCTCTCAGGGTCTGAAGGTCCTGTTAAGACCTAGTAGCGGGGCCGGGGATTTAGCTCAGTGGTGCCGCCGCCTGCCTTGAAAGCGCAACGGCCCGAGTTTGATCCCCGGTACCAAAAGAAAACCCCAAAAGACCTAGTAGCATGTCGAGCCAGGAGGGTTGCCCAGGGCCCGCACCATCCACCTTAGGCTAGGTTTGCGGGGTGGAAATGGATACCGCCTAACAGGACAAACCCAACTGAAGTCACCCAAGTGCCCCTCCCCCCGGTGCTGTCCCTCTGGGCAGCCAAAGGTGGCTGGGATTCCTATAGGGGGTGGCCATGAGCAGCTGGTCCGGTTTATAGAGAGGAACATTTCAGACCTTCCATGTGTTGGGGGCTGTGTCCTGCCTCTTCATCAGGCCAGGAGGAAATAGGCCTGGTGTGGTAGTCAACTTTCTGTCACTGTGACAAAATAACTAAGGAAGCCAACCCAAAAGGAAGGAAGATTTATTTAGGGTCAGTTTCAGAGGTTTTGGTCCATGATTGCTTTGGGCTGTGGTAAGGCAGAACATCATGGCAGAAGGTTGTGGTGAAGAACAGCGGCTCATCCGGTGACAGCCAGGAAGCAAAACAGGAGAAGGGCTGGGGACAAAAAACACCCTTCTAGGGTTATGTCCCCACCAACCCACTTGCTTCAGCTAGTTCCTACCCTGTAAATTCCCTTCACCTCTCAGTACCCTTTGAATGGTGGGTGAATCCATGGACGAGGTCCGAGCTCTCAGGAGGCCCTTCCTCAAGTCCCCACCTCTGACTTTGCTGCATGGGAGACCAAGCCATCGATCAACACAGGAGCCTCTAGGAGACGTATCCAAACTGTGACACCTGGGAGTTGGGAGTCAGTGGTCAGTGGCCCCTCTGCTATTGGTGCATTAGCTTCCCAAACCTCAAGTGGCAAAAACAAACCACAACAAAAATCCAAATACCAAGCCCCAAGCAGGACGCGACTTCACAGATAACTGTGCATGTTGCTGATTTGAGGCTTCCCTCTTTGAGAATCTGTAGAGAGAGGTTGTAATTAGGGGCTTTGCCAGAGATGGGAGAAGTTTTCAGGTGCCACTGGAGTACATGTTAGTCGGCATTGGTGTAGGGGCAGCTTTTCCTGAGGTGGTGGCAGCCACTCAAATACCTCAGGACTGTCTGGGTGCCTGGGTTTCACGGCTCAGCAGAAATTCTCTTCTGGAGTGGGCAGCAGTTCCTTTGGATCTCTTCCTCATGTGCCAGCTGAGCCAGCAGCACAGAATGTTTTCTGAGACCCCTTAGAACTAAAGCTCTGTGGTTCTGAGGGGCACATGGTGGGTGGTTTTGCGTTGTCCTAATCCTGCACTTCCCTTCCAACCCCTCAGCAAAAGATGACGCGACTTTGTCTGGAAAGCGGATGCAGTCACTCTCCCTGAATAAGTAAGCGCCGTCCCTGCGAGGAGGGGCCAGGGAACTGGGCCGCGCCACCAGGACCGCCGCTGTGTCTCGTCCGCCCTGTGCCCTGGCACTGCTGCAGCAGCCCCTCACGGCCAGCAGCCCCCATGGCCTGGGGCCACCTCTTCACGTTGGCACAGAAATTGTTCGGGGGCTGGGGGGCAGCTGCTATCTTTTGAGACAGAAAGATGTGCAGGACAGCATTTCATATGTAACCATTTGAATGTTTTTGCTGTTTTTAGAGTTCAGAACCCTGGTGGGGGTGGTGCCTGGGAGGTGGGTCAGAAGAGCTGTCATTTGTTCAGTAGATTTCACGTTAGTGGGTGGTAGTGCCAGTGGCAGCTGCTGGCACATTTGCAACAGCCAGCCCCAGTCTGTGCTGCCTGGGTACTGCTTGGAGAGGGGAGTGTGTCCAGGGTCTCATGGCTTCTCCGTCCCTGGCCAGTTTTCTCCAGGCCTCCTCTCTGCCCTTCCCTGCCCTGTGCCCACACATCTGGCCAGGGCTAGTACCTATTTTTAACCCAACCCATTGATCATTTCAAGAAACCTCTGTCTACTGTGCAGCACCCAGGCAAAACATGCTCCACAAATTCAACTTGTATATTTGGCAGATTAAACTTGACATTATCGTAACCCTTGTTTTGCAATCCATCCTTTGGCTCCTGTGCCTGAGCCATTTTTGCCCATGGTGTCACTGAGTGCACCAGCAAGGTTCCCAGCACATAGTGAAGCTTATGTTGGGCACAACTGCAGGGTGTAGGGACTGGGCCCAGGATCAGGGAGGAGAGGCCACAGGTACTGTGGCTGGGGACTGGTCTGTCACACCAGGCTGGAGCAGCACTGGGCCTCCCTTTCCTGGCCGCCAGGTGGCCCCTGGTGGTGACAGCCTAATTCTGTCCTGGGGGAAGTCTCCTAGAAGCTGCTGCCCAGCACTGACTCTTGCTGGACTTGGCTCATTTCATCCTTGGTGTGGCAGGGTGGGCAGTGGGGAAGTAGGCTTACTCCCAGCAAGTGTGCTGCCTACAGATTGAGGCCAGTGAAAGGGAACCCGTGGAGCCTGTCCTGCCTCTGCCCATGAGAGGGGCACTTTGGGACTAGTGTCCTTTGTGCATGGTCCTGAGAGGTCTGGGTTCTGAGGGGCACGGTGGTGTGACTGGGTGGCTGGGGAGGAGTGTGAGTGGGGGTGGTATGGTTTGCCTGAGGTCAGACGAAATGATTTCGTGGCCCGACTGGGCTGCTTCTGCCACACCCACCCTGGGCTTGACAGTATTGGAGTTCAGGAGCCCCACGAAGGATCCCACAACTACCAGCACCTGCACCTTCCCCTGACCTGGAAGCTTTGGCCCTGAGGAGCAGGAATTAACCAAAGTTCTTGCCAGTGTTCTTCTCCCTTTCTGCCCATCATGCATGCAGCTGCTGCCCAGGTTCAAGTTTGTGGCCATAAAATGAGGTTCTCCAGGAAGATGGAGGAAGGTGGGGGCTGTATGGTGAGGTGCACTGCCCTGTCCCTGCTGTAGCATGATCGTAATGAGGTATGGAGGCTGGAGGTCTGAATGGCAAGGTCCCCTGGTGCTCAGGATGCTCTCTGTGTTGTCTGCGGCCTAGGAGTGTGCTTCTGCAGGTCATGCCTGGCCTTCTAGGTGATGATGCATGGATAAGTGTTCCTGTAGGCTGGAAGTATCTCGCTGTGTCTTAGCCAGAGACCCTTGCAGCAGATGCCCCTGTAGTGGAAATACGCAACTTTACCTTCTTTCTCTGGTGTTGTTTCCTCTTGGGTAGTGCTGGGGTCGAACCCAGGGCCCCTTGCATCTAAGCAAGTGCTCTTAGTACTGAGCTACCCCAGCCTGATTTCCTTTTTTTATTATTTTTTTTGAGACAGGGTCTCATAATGTAGTCCAGGCTAGCCCTGGGCTTACTATGTAGAGCCCATGCTAGCCTCAAACTGAGCGATCCTCCTGCCTCAGCCTCCCAAATGCTAGGATTACAGGCTGCTACCACTATGCTCAGCTTTTGTTCCCCTCTTTAAAGTGGATGTAACAAGGCCTCCTTCCCAAGGTGGTACTTCAAGTCTCTTAGGACTCCAAGTCTCTGCCATGCACCTAGTTGCCCAAGCCAGGTCAGCTACCACCCATCTCTGCCTGATCTGTCATCTCACACCTGTGCCCTGCAGCAGCCCACAGGCTCCAGTCTGGCCTCAAGAATGCAGAGCTAGTGTGTTCCCTGCTCTGGTGGCCTGATCCCCTGGAGCCAGGAGCTGGTGGACCTCCCCATCCTCACCTTAGTCCTTTAGCATCCAGTTCCTTACCTGGATCTGCCCTTGGTGTCACCTCGCCTTTCCATGGCCTCCCCCATTGGACTGAGCTCAGCAGCAGCAACTCTGTACCCCTCACTGTCCCCTCAACACGTGGCAGGGCCTGACACAAAGGCCTAACAGGCCCAGCTGCCATTGTTGGCACAGGGCAGAGTCCAGGGTCCCCTCCTTTCTTGGCTGAGCTTTCCAGCCACTTTGGAGAGGCCTCTTCCTGCTTAGGGGAGGCACAGGACTGAACCTGCATGGCCCTCTTTCCCCACCCTACCCGCACTGGCTGGGGCTGAAGGCCTCATGATAGGTAAGCATCCTATCCTTCCTGTGTGTTTTGTTTTGTTTTTTGCATTTCAGTAATTTTACTGAAAAGTGTATCTCTCAATACCAAGCATAATGGTAGTTGGTTAGGTTACCTCTGCCAACCAAAATTAATACTGATGTTTTCAAAATATTGAAATATATCAGCCTTATGGTAAAACTGAAGTTATCCACAAAACATGGTTTACCTGTGTGTTTTGTTGTTTTTGTTTTGGTACCAGGGATCAAACTCAGGACCTTGTGCTTGCAAGGCGCCGGAACTACTGAGCTACATTCCTGGCCCTGTGTGTTTTGTTTTTAAGATGGTGTCTCACCAAGTTGCCCAGGGTGGTCTCAAAACACTAGTACTCTTGTCTCAGCCTCCCAAGCAGCTTAGAGGCTCATGCCACTGTGCCTGGCTTTGAACTTTGCTTTTTGGTGGCACTGGGAATTGAACTCCGGACTTTCTGACTAAGTTATATCCCCAGCCCTTTTACTTTTGAGAGGGTCTAAGTCACTAAGTGGCCCAAGCTGGGTTTGAACTTGCCATCCTGCCTCAGCTTCCTAAAGTGCTGGGGATTATAGGCATGTGCCACCATGCCTGCTTGAACCTGTCACTTCTAAGCTAGCACCTGTGCCCCTCTCCATGTCTAATGAGGAGGGCTGGGAGATGTGCAAAGCCCCTACTGAAAGCCAAGCAACATGTGCAACTCGGGATAGGGGAGAAGGAACAACACTGATTATCACTGGGACCTGTACTGGCCCAGCTGAAGGGAGCCACAAGAGGTGTGCAAATGCCTCCTTGCCCTTTGGTACAGGGCCTGGTGACAGTCATCAGCTGTAGGACCTGAGCCTCACTTTGCAGTGGGCTTGAGGCAGGAGGATCACTGTGAGTTCAGAGCCAACTTGGATTACATAGTGAGACCCTATCTCAAAGAAAAGAGAATTAAGGTGAGCTGTGTACCCTCGCATTGTCTGCTAGGGCCTGACAAGTTCTCACTGTGACTACAAAAGAATGGAGCCCCTTCTGACAGGGAGGCTATGCAGGGGAACAGGCACTAGCACAGTGGGCGATAAGGCATCTTTTTTTCTTATTGATACAAGGATAATTTACCATTAGCAAATCTTAGATCTATTTTTTTTTTCCTTTTTTGGTACTGAGAATCGAACTCAGGGCCGTGAGCTTGCCAGGCAGGCACTGCACTGCTGAGCTACATCCCCCACCCTTAGATGTAATTTCTTACCGTGAGTGTAATATGCTTACGTAAAGCTGGGATGAAGCTCAAGGGTAGAGAGCATGTGATAAAAACACCTCTGAGTAAAACGGAAATAAGAAAAAATGGAAGAAATGAGTGTTTATCAAAAAACAACCCAAGGGCCGGGGATTTAGCTCAGTGGTTCCAGCACCTGCCTCCCAAGCGCAAGGTCCTGAGTTCAATCCCCGGTACCAAAAAAACCCCATCAGCATCGTAACAGAGAAATAAGGAATTTCCATTAAGGTTCAGGCTGGTATGTGCAACCCCTTTGTCTAGGATGTGACTTAGAGTGACAGGAAAGAGACTGCCTGGTCCTGGTGGCTTTGACAGTGACACCGCAGGGCCAGACTGCAGGGGAGAAGGAAGCCTTGGGAGAAGGTCCTTGGGCAAGCAGTCTGCTCACACGATAGCCAGCTCCTTCCAAACACAGGCATTTTTATTGTATCCAAAACTGGATTTTTATTACCTCCACATCTGAAGCAGTTCATGACCAGCATTGTGCTTTTGGGTATATTTTTTTTAAACAATAAATGAAAGCATTTCTTTAAGAAAAAGGCACATGTTCCCTGAATAGGTGAAAAGCTCCCCACCCATCCCTCCCCGTCTGAGGGAGCAGCCCTGTGGGGACCCACGCTGTACCCTAGAAGCATTCAGCAAAGCAGCCCCTCACTGCCTCCCTTCCCCAGCAGCTGGGATGAGGGCAGCGTTCCTCACAGGTCATTTTATCTTGAGGTCCTTCAAGGCTGACTCCAGGCTCTGCAAGGAGCAGGAGAGGCTGGTTCTCAGCTGTCCTGCAGACCCCATGCCAGGGACCAGCACAGCAGAGGACAGAACCTGGTGAATCCCAGGCAGTGGGTAAGCAGGCCAAGAGGTTGGGGCCACTGCCTGCTCAGTCCCCATGCAGTGCCTCTCCTGTAGCAGGTGCTGGGGAGCAGGGGAAGGGTCCAACCTGGGGGCCTAGTGGAAGGCCAGGGGTGCAGCAGGCATTACCTTTACATCCCAGATGCTCATGCCGCCGTCCATGCCTGTGGTGCAGAACTTCGAGCACTTGGCCTTGCCCCCACTGAGCACGGAGATCTGGCTGTAAAGGTGACGCGGGCTTCAGGGACCCCAGCTGTCGTTCCCCCCACGGAAACCGTATCTTCCAAGTGCCAGGACAGGGTGTGCACAGCCCACAGTGGACCGAGAGGTGCAGAGGGCAGACCTGGCAAGTGGCTCAGGACCCTCAGGGCTGGGCAGGGAGGATGGATGTGCTCTGGGGTGTACGAATGCCGGCAGTGTGTGCCAGGACCAGGACAAAGTGGCTCAGAGGACACGGTGGTGGGCAGTGGTCTTCAGTCCGTAGAAAAGCGTTCAGCCCACAAGGGCTTAAGTGGCTGAGGAGCTCAGTTGGGAAGGCTCCCTTCTGATTCTCCATGGGGTGGACCCCTGTGGCTGGCAGCTTTGGGGTTTTCTGGGGGGAGGGGGGTCTCATCCTGGTTCTGAGAAGGCTGTAGCAGGACCCTCAGCTCCACCCACACCTCACAGAGCACTAAAGGTCTCACCCAGCGATCGAAACTCAGAGTGGGGCTGGCTGCTCACCGTCGCTGGATGCTTATTTTTGGTAGTATGGATTGAACCCAGGTACTTTACACTGAGCTACATCCCTACCCCATATTCATTCATTCGTGCATTCATTCACTCACAATGTCTTGCTAAGTCACCAAATTGCCCAAGTTTGGCTGGAACTTTTAATCCTCCTGCCTCAGCCTCCCAGAGTGCTAGGATTACAGGTGAGTGTCACCACGCCCTGCTCTGATGCTGTGTTTTGTATGACCTAAAGAGGTGGACCTGCTTCCCAGGTAGGGTTCCCCACCTGACACTGTTCTTGTGCAGCGAGTCCAGGCCGGTGCCTGCAGCTTTGCCGCCCTCTGAGCTCGCCTTCTTGTCGAGGTTCTGGAAACGCTCCCGGGCTGTGAGGCCGCGCTGAGAGTTCTGCTTGGGCACATCCAGCCGCCCGCCGAAGCTGAGCTTCCCAGCAGCACCATCGTAGGTGAACAGCACAGGAAAGCAGTCGTGGCCCTGCAGCCGGGTAGGGGTGCCACTGAGCACTGGCCTGGCCAGGTGCCATACCCCCATTCTCTACCTGGGGAACCCTGGAGGCCCAGGTGAGGCTTTGATGGGCTACTGCTCCCAGGAGACCGGGCCCCAGCCCAGGGACATAGTCCCAGGTATGTCAGGCAGACACGTGTGAGGCGCTGACCCCCTGCCAGCAGGGCCAGCGTCTAGGGAGAACTGCCCGGATTCCTAGCCAGGCCAGGGGATCCCCAAGCTGCTTGCTCCTCTAGGCAGAAAGCTGCTTCCATCTGCCATTGGCACTCTGCATGTGGACAGAGGCGTGAAAAGGGAACTGACAGGTATGACAGACAAGAGGGCAGCAGGGAGAAAGTGACACCCTTTTTTTGGTGGTACTGAGGATTGAACCCAGGGCTTTCACATTGAGCTCCATCTCTAGCCTTTTAAAAATTTTTTTATCTTGAGACAGGGTCTTACTAAGTTGCCCAGGCTGCAGTCAAACTTGCAGTTTTCTGGCATCGACCTTCTAGACTGCTGGGATAGGGGCAAGCACCACGCACCACTGACACATGGTGGACCTGTGTACCACACACCTGACCTCTGAGTTAGGTGTGGTCACATCATTTGCAATAGGCATTTAAGTGTCAGCAGATATGACTGCTCGAGTCTACAGTTCCCTTGACACCAATGCTGTATTATGCCATTGCAGTTGGGGATTTTTATTACTGCAGCATAAACCAACCTAGGAGATGTGAGCCAGAGATACGGTAAATGTTTAAGTTAAAAATTTTATTGCAGTTAAAGATATTGCCATTAATTCCCTTCAAAATACTCCTCTCACTTCAAACACACTTCTTTTTTTATTAAATTTTTATTTTTACTGGTACATATTCACAGCACATAGTGACTACATCCCTTGTGAGGAGCTGGTTCATGTTATCATTCTTGCCATTTTCTGGAGCAGTTTATATTTATGGCAGTTTGTCAAATAGTAACATAGGTGCCCATACTTTTTTTTTTGGTACTGGGGATCGGACTCAGGACCTTGCGCTTGTGCGGCAGGCGGCGGAACCACTGAGCTAAATCCCCAGCCCAGTCAAATAGTAACATAACAGTGAATCCTCATCCAGCTTATTCACCAGATCTGGCACTGTGATTTTTGGCTCTTCCCCAAAGTCGAAATGACGTCGAAGGGGAAATGTTTTGAACCAGTTTAGGACACTGAGGCAGCCAGGACAGTGCAACTAAAGACATGAAAGAGGACTAGAGCTGCTTCAGGAAGTAGCAAGAATTGCAGGATAAGTGTGTATTCAAAGCGAGGGGGAGGATTCTGAAGGGGATTGAGGGCAATGTATCTTTACTACAATACATTTTTTTTAAAGTTTAAAAATGTTTTGATTACACTTTGCATTCTGCTCAGTACAGACAGATGAATGGAAAAAAGAGGGGAGGGAACGAATGGGGACAGGAGAGCTGTGCTCATTCCCGGGCCCGCTCCTCCTGTCCCCAGCTGCTTACCGCTGCCACCAGACTGTTCTCAGTGATGAAGGTGAGGGCCAGCAGCGGCAGCGTCTCAGAGGCCAGGGTCACCACGCTGGGAGAAGAGCAAGGTCAGTGCCCCGCCCCACCCTGCCCCAGCTCTGCCCCCTGCAGCCCCGCACTCACGCCATCTTCTTCTCGGCATCAGCAAGGCACACGGTGCTGTCATGGCTGACCCAGGCCACTCGGCTGCCGCTGGCTGAGAAACACACGCCGTGCACCCAGCCGCAGCTGCTGCTGGACTCAAACATCAGTTCCCCAAAGGGCATCTTGGAGCCCCAGGGGGTGGGGGCTGGCCTCTCCTCCACCTCCTTGATGTAGGCTGAGAAGATCCTGCCAGGAGCATAGGGGAGAAGTGGGCTTGGGTGGGCCAGGAAGGGGACTGTCCCAGACTGGCCTGGCAGGCAGCCGCAGCAGCATACTGGCAGCCAGCATACTGAGCCTAGCTCCAACCGGCTCTGCATGACCCAAATCTTCACACTGGACACATCTAGGCCTCAGTTTCCCCTTGGTACAAGATGGAGCCATGAGTCTCCCACTGCAACGTCCTGTACACTGGAAACCCTAGGCTTCCTCACGGCTGGCCACAGTCAGGGCAGGCCCCAGCTGGCAGCCCGTCTCCACCATACTAGCGACCCAGGACAGCCCTGTCCCCTTTGGCCCTTTGCTCCATCCAACCCTGTCACACTGACTGGCTCTTGAACTGAGACCCTCGGTGCTCAGCTTCATCCGTGGCCCTTAGCTTTTATTTTGAGACATGGTCTAAGTTGCTAAGGGAGGGCTGAAATGTGATCCTCCTGCCTTAGCCTCCCAAAATCCTGGGATTAGAGATGTATGACACCATACCTGACTTTGAGTTTCTTGAGGCAGGGTCTCACTAGTTCAGGCCGCACCACTCCTGGTTTATTTTTATTTATTTATTTTTGAATTTTTTGAGATAGAGTCTCACAATGTGGTTCTGGTTGGCCTTGAACTCACTGTGTAGCCCACAATGCCCTCCTGTCTCAGCCTCCCGAGTGCTGGGATTACAGGTGTGCACCACACGCATAGCTTATTTTTAGTTTGAGACAGTGTCTCACTAAGTCACCAGGTTACCCAGGCTGGGCTCAAACTTGCATCCTCCTGCTTTAGCCTCCCAGAGTGCTGGAAATCACAGGTGTGCAGCACCACCGTGCCTGGCCTATACTGATCTCTCAGTCTGACAGACAGCAGGGTACCACACTCTGGTTCCCCATCCCCCAACAAAGCCCACAGGATACCATCCTCTCTGCACCCAAGGCCCCTGCGTCCTTGCGGGTAGGGATTCAGAGAGGGGGCTGTCTGCCCAGAGATGGAAGGAACTGAGGTTTGGTAACCAAGTGAGATTTCACGGGTGGGACCAGAAACGTGAGATTCTCTAGGTTTAAGAAAGGTCTTAAGAAAATGAACCAGGAGGCAGGGGATTTAGCTCGGTGGTGCCATGCCTGCCTCACAAGCTCAAAGTCCTGAGTTTGATCCCCAGTAAGGCAAAAACAAAGTTAACCAGGTTTTGTTCCAGTCATTCACACCTCAGTATGAATAAGTACACCCATTCATTCTCCCTCAGATGGAAGCAAGAAATTACACGGCGGGGGGGGTGGTTCTAATGAGGTAGGATAGGAGGGCTTAGAACTTTGCTTATATTCAGAGGCGGCAGGGGACACCGTGTGCTGCTGAGTGACCAGACGTGATGGCGATCCTTCCCACAGCAAACCCTCAGGGTGCTCCAGAGCCCTCCCAGGGCACACCCCCCTCACCTGCACTTGAAGTCGCAGGCGCCAGCGGCCAGGAGCACGTTGTTGGGATGCCAGTCCAGGCTGAGCACGGTGGAGCGGATGGGCTTCTTGATGTGCTTACACACCCACCTGGACAGAAGTAGGCAGGTGAGCCCCTGAGGACTCCAAAGTGCCATGTGCAAGAGCCCCAGGCCCGCCTGCTGCTGGCAGCGATGTAGGGCCCCTCGGGTGGAAACCCTACACCCTGTCTCCTCCTAACTGCTCAGAGTCCCACGATTGCTAACTGGCCATGGTGGGATTTGAACTTGGGTCTCCCAAACTCCAGCTGTGCTGCCAGGCCCCTGCCCTCAGTGAGATGGGGAATCAGGATGAGGCTGGGAGCTTGAGTGGTGCACTGCAGACTGACAGGCGAGTCGCTCTGCCACTGTCAGGAAGTCAGAGGCATTGTGTGTGCGAGGCCTGGCATGATGCCCCAGAGCTGGTCTGAGTCCTAGAAGTCACCAAGTGGAGGCTGTGGGGCCACACTGGACGATGCAGAGCCCCTGGCCTTTCCCCTGAAGCCCAGACAGGTCACGTGATCAGGTGCTTTCCGGGGACCCCCAATGCTACGCACTGTGGGGCTGCAGTTCGAGGTCTCCCTGCCCCTCCAGTCCAGCCCCACACCCACCAGTCATTCTCCTGCTCAAAATAGCAGATGGAGATGACGCGGGAGCCGCTGCCCACAGCAAACTTGTTCTCATTGGGAGCCCAGCGCACACAGCGGGCGGCACGGTTGATCCGAAGGATGACAAGTGTAGGCTTCCACGTGCTGCCTTTCAGCGTCCACACATAGGCGTTTCGGTCCGTGCCACAAGTCACGATGCGGTTACTCTCAGGGGCCCAGTCGATGCCTGTGGGGGTTTGGGGGACACATGAGGCCAGGTCATGTAGGAGGGGCTTCAAAGCCACAGTCAGGAAGGACAATGCCTCTGCCCAACTAGTGCAAGTTCCTCTGAAATCCACTGTTATGTGGATGACTCTAGGGGTTGCTGCTAGAGCTTGTTAGAGTGTGACAGCTTGCCCAGGCTATCACCAAACACAATGGAGAGCAAAGCCAGAGACAGGAAAGAGCAGTGGTTGGTAATGCTCAGCTGCTGGATCAAGCCACTCCTGAAGGCCAGTTTCCCGGAGTTTTTCACTAACACCTGCAAACATAATCTCTTCATGCAGAACCTAAACCAGTTTGAATTTCTGGAAACCCAAACTATCCTACCTAATACAGTGAGTGGGTGGGTAGCCTCAGTGGCCTGCCTGTACCCCTGCCTCCTTTCAGGAAGGTGGTCCCACCCAGTGTGACCAACCTGTCACCTGCCCGTTGTGCTCCTTGAGCTCATGCACCTTGCTCCAGCTGACCCCACTCTTCTCGTAGATGTGCACTTCATGGTTGTTGGGGCAGATGGCAATCTCTGCAGGGCAGGGGAAAGGGTTCCAGGAGTAAGTGGGGGCACGAGAGCCAGCACCCTCCGGCACCCCCACGAGGAAGGTCCCTCAAGGTTGCCTGGGCAGCGCCTCACCCTTCAGGAATCAGTTCTCTCCTTGGAGGGATCCCCTCCAGCCCCGCACACCCTACTGGGACTGACCCCTACCTGCACCCCCCAGATAACCCCACACAAGCTTGGCACCTGGGACCACTGTCCTCCCACCCCAGCAGTCCCCCGCCCCACCCCTCTGGCTTCTGTCTGGCTCCCTCGCCTCCTCTGGGTATGTGAATGTCACTTCCTCCCTTTTTTTCCTTTTCTCTGTTCTTGATTTGCAGTAATGGGGACTGAATTCAAGACCTTCACACTGAGCTACAGCCCCAGGCTTTTTAATTTTATTTTACTCTTATTTTGAGACAGGGTTTTGCTAGGTTGCTAAATTGCCCGGGCTGGTGATCCTTCTGCCTCAGCCTCTCAGTGCACTAGGATTACAGGCATGCACCACCACACCCAACTACATTTCTTAAACCGTCACCTCTGCCTCCCTGGCCTCCCTCAGCCCTGTGTCTTCCTCACGGTTGAAGCATCTCCCACCACTGTGGTTTCCTCTTCTGTCCCGCCCTCCCCTCCCCCAGGAGCCCTGCACCTGCCTTTCCACCTGGCTGCCCTGTGTGCTCCTGAGCTCCGCATCCTTCCCCTGGGGACTACAGCCCTCAATGCAGGGACCCAGGGGCCATGTGCAGATACTCACGTGTGCGGTGCTTGTTCCAGGCATGGCAGCTGATGGGCTCCACCAGGAAGCTGTGGTAGGCCATGGCAGCTCAGCTCCTGTGTGGGGAGGGCAGAGTCCGGGTTGGTGCTGTCCCAGCCCTGGATGACCCCCCCAGGGAGGGTCCCTGTTCCACAGGGACAGCAGTTTGCAGGGAAGGATGACAGGACACCTGGTCTCCCGGCTGGCCTGGTGTATTGCTTCCCTTCCTAGGGCGGAAGTTTCTCTTCTCCTAAGACAGCAGGCCTCACAGGATGTCTCTGAGGCTCCGGGGGAAAAAGGGTGGGATGTAGCTGGGATGGTGGGATATGCTACCATGAGTAGGACGTGCTGGAACCCTGACCAGACAGGCTCATCACTCGTCACCTGTGCCTCAGTTTCCTTGTAGGTTGAACCCCCTCCCCCACCCTTAAGGATGGAGGAAGATGAAGTGAACAATCTTGTAAACCCCATGGGCAGTGCAGAAAGGCAGACTGTTCTAGTCCTGGGACAGGGTCTCCAAGAGTTCTCACAGCAGCCTGGCCACAGGAGCGGAGGAGGCAGCTCAGTGCCACTGCAGTCCTCGAAAGCAGCCCCACCCATGAAGGCACAATCCTGGCAGAATAACTGCCTGGCTGGCTCCTGCCAGCTATCCTCAGCCCCCACACTCTGGGGAGCTTCAGAGGACCCCTTCAGGCCAGGGAGCAGCAAGGGACACAGCACCGTCATCTCCCTGGTGGCCAGCAGTTCCTTGTGCAGGCAGTGACGGCCCAGCCCAGGGTTTTTCCCACCACCTGGCCTCTCCTGGTGCTGCCCTCAGCTGCTTCGGGACACACAGGCCTCCTGGCCCAGTGATCCTCCGGGCCGGTCCTGTCTAGTGCTGCCCAGTGTCCACGCCTGCTCCATCTGGCGATGATGTGCCCATCCTGAAAGACCCACCTCCATGACACAGCTTCCCAGAGTCACTGCAAGATGTGACCCCAGAAACATCCCTCGCCCTCTCTGACCTGGAATCCTGCCTCTCCTGGAGGTGCTGAGGGTGCCCACACCTGACACCTGTGGGTCCTCATGAGGCAGCAGCTCTTGGTCCCTAAGGGCAAGATGGCACCAAGCCTCAGTTCATCCATTTAAGGTTGGTTTCCCTGGCCAGCCCAGTCTGGCATCAGAGGCACCACGGAGCCAACAAGCTCACTGCCTGGAGGGTCTGCCCACTCGCTCAGCCAGGTGCCAACCACCTGCTCTCACATGAGGAGGGCATTCAGGAAGTTCTGAGGCAGCACAGGGATGCACATACATGACACACACAGGGCAAGGCTTCATCTGTTTCCCTACGCTTAGAATGTGGCCCCATGGGGGCTGGGGATTTAGCTCAGTGGTTTCACTGCCCGATGCACAAGCACAAGGACCCGAGTTCGATCCCCAGTTCCCAAAAAAAAGAACTATGGCCCCATGTGTATCCTCAGTTAACGCGTGCTGAGAAAGTGAGCCTGGTGCAGCGGCACACTCTTGTAGTCCCAGCACTCTGGGAGGCTGAGGCAGGAGGACTGCAAATCCGAACCTAGCCTGGGCAACTTAGTGAGACCTTGTCTCAAAATAAGTAATAAAGGGCTGAGGGTTAGGGATGTAGTTCAGAGCAAAGGCCATGAGTTCAATCCCCAGTACTGTGTGTGTATGAAGATGGCGGTATGCACACCGCACACTACACACAC
Source organism: Heterocephalus glaber (assembly GCF_000247695.1). Next base: position 32,809,377 of record NW_004624740.1, on the reverse strand, counting down.
ACACGCACGCACACACCACGTGCGCAGTTTCCTCCCCGGCTGCTCTCCACTGCGGGCGGGCCTCTGCGATGGGGAAGGCAGCCAGGAAGGCCGCCTCGGCACCCCAGTGAGCCTGACGGGTTTCCCTAGTGCTGCAGGGCTGGCCCCAGACTAGGCCGTCGCTGCCCCACCGGTTTGGGTGAGAGTGAGGCTCCAGGCCCTCGGGCCAATAACTGCTCACGTGCCGCAGCCCCCGAGGCCTCAAGTCACGGCAGGGTGTGGCCAGGGGTCCTCCTCACAGCAAGCCTCTGGGCCAGTCTCTATCCAGAAAAGGCTGGAACAAACCAGACCGCAGGCCCGGCCGCGCGCAGGCAGGCGTCTCTTTTTCTCTCGGTTTTGCTCAGTTTCCTGGAGTCCAGAGGTGTGGCTGGAAGGGAGCAGGAGGAGCTGCCTGGAGCGCAGACCTTGGCCCTGCAGGCAGTCCAGGTGGAGCCCCGTCCCTTTTCTTAGGCACCCAGCAGGGAGCAGCCCCCCAACCCACTGCAGTCTGGGGCCCGAACTGGACTCAGGTCCGAGTTGAGGGCAGAGCCCAACTTCCCAACACCAGTGTTGCTACTCTCCTCAGGCCCCCATCAGCAGCTGGCACACGTCTTAGAGGGTGATGCAAGAAGAGGACTTGGGGAGCCCAGACACAGCTTCCTGGAATGCAGACTCTCAGAGGGAGAGGCAGGGGCTGGCGAAGAGGGCCACAGGCCCAGCAAGACAGAAGGGGAGAGTCAGACCACATCTCTCGGGCAGTCACACTGCAGCATGAACTCACACCGAAGCGCCGCCTTAAAGGGGCAGGGTTGAGGTAAAGGGGGAGGAGGTAAGACCCGCTTCCCCTGGTAACTTTTTCCCTTTGTGGCACTGGGGAATGGTCTTTGCACTGAGCCATACCCTCTCCCCTCCCCACCTTTTAAATGTTTTCCTTTGAGACAGTATCATGTTAAGTCACCGATTTCCCCAGGCTGGGCTCACACTTGGGGTCCTCCTGCCTTAGCCTCCCGGGGTGCTAGGATTACAGGGGAACACCACTACACCCAGCCCCGTCTTGGTAACTTCTGCAAAGCAGCTGATGCAGCAATGACTCCCCAACCCCTTCCTCTCTCCAGTGAGGAAGTGGGAGTCAGCTTGGGGCTCTGGGCCTCCTGACTCAGGATCATGGGACTGTTCCCTGGTCAGACCCAGGAAGCAGCTGCACATCCCACCACTCTGCCTACGAACCCTGACTTAATCATTCCCAGGAAAACTAACCACCAAATTCAGTGGGGTGGAGAGCTGCTGCTGCTGTCCACCAACCACCCTGCAGGGAAGAGGTGGCTGGGACTGCTTCACCTCCGTGTGCTGGCATCAGGCCTCATCTTCCCGGTGGCGGAAAAGGCTGGCTTGTTTATTTATTGTACAGGACTGGTGATCAAACCACTCCTCACACATGCTAGGCAAGAGCTCTACCTCTGAGCCACAGGCCCAGCACCACCCAGCCACTTACTACCCCGTCCTAGGAGCCACAGCCAAGCCTCTGATAGCTCAGGAAGGAGACAGGCGGCGGCGGCTCTGGGAATGGCCTTGGGACCAGGAGTTCACATCCCATGCTCTGAGCCCCATTGTCCTGGAAAGGGAGTGAGTCTGGGGGAGTGGCTGGCTGTGAGCCACATCTCACCAACCCGGGGCTGGATCTCCACTGCCTGGCACACCTCCCATGCAACGGGCACCCAGGCGTCAGGGCTGGGTGGGGCCTGGGAAGGGGACAGCATGTGGGGGGTGCTGCTCAGGAGCGGTCAGGCAGGAGGTCTCTTTTTGCTTGGTTTTGCTCAGTTTTCCTGAGTCCAGAGGTTTGGCTGGATCTGAGGCTAAGGCGAGCAGGAGGAGCTGCCTGGAGCAAGGACTTTGGCTCCAGGCACTCCAGGAAGTCCCCACCCAGCCCAGGGGCGCTCAGGGAGCCGCCAGCGGGCCATTCTGCATGCATGCTAAGCTTACTCAACTTCCTGTTGTGGGCAGGAGCCCAAGTGTAAGCAGCCCTTGCAACACCAATGCCTTGTTTCAGAGTCTGCACTCGGAAGTTTACAAACCCAGCAAAGCCAAGAAATATAAATTCTTTGAAAATATAGATTTAAACACTCGTAAGACACAACAGAGCGCAAGTTAAAATAAAACCTCCAAAACACAGAAAACTCAATGCTGGCAGGGCTGTGGAAAAGTTCTCATTTGTTGCTAAGTGGTTTGTTCTTTGTGAAGTACGATAACTAAATTCAACAACTGTGTAAGAACAAACAACAGAGTAACATTAACATGAACTTAACCGTTGACAATCTTGGCCATAGATGTCCACTTTGGGCCTAAGAAAACAGCCACCAACATTTTTAAAAAGGGTAAATGTGCTCGTTGAAATTCTTTATAACAGTGACAGTGTAGAAAAAGCCAGACAATGATAAACTTTAGAGTCGATTGTGATATGAATACAAGGGCATGGAAGGGGTAGAGCTCCGTGGAAGAGCTCATGCCTAGCATGTGGGAGGCCCTGGGTTCAATCCTCAGCACTGTAACAAACAAACAAAAAACCATGTTGGGTTGCTATTTAACTACTGTATTGGAAAAGATTAATAAACGGATTATGTGCAAAGACAGGTTAAAAAGAAAAATAAAACTTACTTCCTTGGCAGCATTTTTACCCAAAACTTTCCTAACACATTCTTTTACTCCAAAAGCAAGACTGGGAAGTTTGTTCCTTTGGATTTTCTTCATTTTTCTCCTACTTTTTTTTTTTTTTTAACTTAGGTACCGGGGATCGACCTCTGGTCCTTGAGCTTGTGCAGCAGGCGGGGAAACCACTGAGCTAAAGCCCCGGCCCCGGATTTTCTTCATTTTTGTGCATTAGGAAATTGAGGCTCACAGCTCCTCAATGACACCTTGGGACTGGGGTCTGACCAGGGTGCTCCGATCAAATCTTTGCTCAAAGCCCTAGGCCTCACGGTGGAACAGCAGTACACGCTGCTCTGTGCCTGGCACACTGCCAAGGGTCTCACAAGCACTGTCGAATTTAAGCTCTCAATCAGAAAGGTCCCCATTTTCCAGATGAGGAACATGGAGGCCCACAGACCAGGTGCAAGGCCAGGGCCACCAGCCAGGTAAGGAAGAAGCCAGCCCTCTTCCCTGGGTCGAGCTCTCAAGCTTTGGCCCGCAGAGCCCTAGGACAGCCCGTCCAGGGCCCGGCCCCAGGCCAGCGGCTCCAGGATACCGATCCCGATCCGATCCCTGCCCCAACCCGCGGGTCCAGCCCGACCCGTCCGCCCGGCCGGCTGCGCTCGCCTCCTGCGCCCGGGGAGGGTGGGGCCGCCGCCCACCCGCCAGGGACCCCGGGACCCCGACCCCGGCGGCTAGAGGCGCGCGCGGGGGGGGGGGGGTGCTCATTTCCCGGCGGCGGCGGCGGCGCAACCCGGAAGGCTGTGGAGCGAGCAAGTGGCCGGGCTGGGGCCCCGGCGCCCAAGTAACGGGGCAGCACCGTCGCGGGCAGCGCTGGGCCAACGGCGGGCCCGGGCCGGGTCACCGAGGCGCCGGACCCTGGCGTCCCGCGGCGTCCCCACCCCCCTCGCGCGCCCCCCTCACCTCGGGCGCCCGGCCGCGGACTCTGGGCAGTCGACGCGCCGACCCGGTCTGCGCCCCGCGCTGCGCCGCAGCCACTTCCTCGTGGGAGGGGGGCGGGGCCTGGCGGACTACGGGGCGGAACCGAGCGCGGCTACAGACCCGAGGTCCCGCCCCCGCCTCGGCCCGAGGGGAGTACGGAAATCGCCCGCCGTCGCCCCTCTCTACTTTCTGGGTGGGGAAACTGAGGCTGAGAGAAACCCCGCCCGGGTGCGCGCTCTCCCACCCACCGAGAGCTGGGGCGCCCAGGGCTGGGGACCCGACCCCCGGTCCTTCGCCGCTGCTGGGTCCTGACTTCAAAACCCGGGTAGGGAGCACCCCTGTCGCCACTTGGCTTTTTTTTTTTGGTAATGAGGTTTGAACCTAAGACCTTCGCATTGAGCTACGTCCCCAGACTCACCCCCCGCCCATCCCCTTTAAAAAAAAATTTGAGACAGGGTCTAAATTGCTCAATTGGAATCCTATTTTAGCCTCCCAGAGTGCTAGCATTACAGGCGTGCGCCGTGATGCCCAGTGCCTGGTAGCTTGTCCCTCTGTTCCACAGCCCTTCAGTTATCTGGGCAGCCTTGCAGCGACCTGATTTGAGGTCTTGGACCAGCTGGTCCCTGGGGGTTTTTGAGTTCCGACCCATCACGGGAGATATGCCAGATGGCTGGGCAGATGGCGACATGGTAAAAGCCCTGCTCTCTAGTTGTCTCCCTCCAAGCCAGACAGATGTGGGGTCTTCATGATTCTCGGGGGATCGGTAGCCAGGCCCACCTGGCAGGTCTAGGGACTTAGACGTGTGCTGTTCCTTCTGCCTAGGGCACTTTTTCCCAGCCAGCCTCATCTGCAACTTGGGTTAGTCCTTCAGGATTCGGACCAGTGCAGCTGAGGTCACTTTGCTCCTGACACCGCCAGAGGAGAGGTGTCCACTAGACCCCCAAGGGCATCCTGTGACAACAATTCCGGGTCCTTCTTGACTGAGACACAGTGGGAGCCCTCCTGGACTAAGGGCACGAGGTCGGGCTGTGTTTGTGACCCGGGTCCACCACTTTGCTGTCTGCAGGTTCGTTCAAACAGCCTTGGCAGCCCTGAGGGTGGTTTTAGTTTAACTAGAAAAAAAACTCCAAACAATCTATACCAGCCCCTCTTCCCACGGGACAAGTGCCATGGAACTCTGCAGCTTTGTAGATGTTCTGGAACGTCCCTAGGAGCTTCTGCGTGTTCTAACTCCATCAGCTCCTGGTGTTCCCTGTCCTTGACTCCAAAGTAAGATGACCCCATCAAGCCACTCAGTGCTAGAGGATCAAGTGCCAAGCTAAGCCAGGTGTGGTCGTGCATCCCTGTAAGCTTAGCACTCTGGACGGGGAAAAAAAAAGCAGCAAAATATATCATGTACCAGTACAAATTTCCTATGATGAATGTCATCACTATGTATGTCTACAATGTACCAGTAGGCGGAGGATATAGCTCAGTGGCACCGTGCCTGCCTGGCAAGAAAAAGGTCCTGAGTTTAATCCCCGGTACCGCAAAACAACCAAAAAAGTACCAATAAATGTTTTGCTTCCAAAAATTTTAGCACTCAAGAGGTAGAGGCAGGAGGAACCCCTGCCTGGGCAATTGACAACTTACCAAGGATTGTCTCAAAATAAAAAAAAAATTTTTTAGAAAGGGGTTAAGGTTGTAGCTCAGTGCAAAGGCCTTGAGTTCAATCCCCAGTACAAAATAAATAAATAAAAGTTAGGAAATAAGTGTGTGCCTCTATTCAGCTCAGTGGTTCCCCCACCTGCCTCGAAACTGCAAGGTCCTGAGTTCAATCCCAGGTACCAAAAAAAAAAAAAAGAAAAAAGGAATGGAATCCTGAGTGGTTCTGCCACTCAGCAGTGTAACTTTGGGCAAGTCATGCCTGCCATGCTGTTTTGGCACTGTGTAAAGGCACTGCCCTGCCGCCTCACTGGCCAAAGCATGAGGCAGCAAACCTGACTGCAAAGTGATGGGGTGGATGGAGGCATCATTTGAAATGGCTCCCCAGGGGTTTGGGTTTCTTTTTTTTTGGTACTGGGGAATCGAACTCCGGTCCTTGCACTTGCGGAGCAGGCAGCGGAGCCACTGAGCTAAATCCCCAGCGGGGTTTGGTTTTCTAAGCCTTAAATGGAGCCTGTCTCCTTGGGGTAGGGCGCAGGGATGGAGTAATCTCTTCTGGAGTTCTGAGAACTGCCTGGACAACTTTCTCTCTTCCTGGAATCTGCAGGCAGTGCCCTGGGGTGAAGATGTTACACTCCCTTCTATTCTGTCTCAGGTTTCCAAGAAATGCAGCCTGGAGCCAGGGTGAGGGCACCCTCTCTCAGGCTTCTCCCTCGGTCTGCCCCTTCCCCGCCTTAGTCTCACTGCCTCTGGCCCCAGGCTGACTTCGGGCCTGCAGGGGAGACCTGGAGGGAAAGCCTTTCCCAGCGTGTTTCCTTGGCCAGAACGGGGCCGTTGGTCCCTTTTCCAGAGATTAGGGATCCTTCACCACCTGACAATTGTTAGCTGGAGAGCAGGGGAAACTTGTGCCCTGGCCAAGGTGACACAGGTGGCCAAAGCCCTGAGGGCAGAAGTCTACATTTCCAACACTTCACAGCCCATCCCAGTGTTCCAATGGGGCCCTGTGCTCGCACACTACCTCCGGAGTCCAACAGCCTAAGAGCATTATGTTTGAGTGCAACTGAAAGAGTCAAACCTGCAGTGCAATTCATACTCCTCAAGGTCCTGTCGAGGTACTTCCCTTCCGGTCAGTTCAGTGATGCCATCCACGGCTGGGCCATTCCTGTGGCATCTCCACTCCCTAGTCTCACCTCATGGGGAGCATGCTCAGTGGTGAGCATGCTCCCGAGGCTCTGGAGAGACAGGCCAGTCCCCTCCCTGAACTTGATGTTTTCTACCTGTAAAATGTGGCAGTTGTTCAACCCTTTAGGATTGCTTTCAAGTGCTTACCTTGGTACCCTGTATATAGCCACAGCATGACTGCTGCATTCAAGGCCTGGCTAACCCCCCTTCCTTAGGGACCCTCATGTTCTTGACTTCTGTTTACATTTATAGCTTTCAAACTTTTTTTTTGAGACAGGGTCTCGCTATGTATTTCAGATGGGTTTTGAACTCATTATGTAGCCCAGGCTGGCCTCGAACTCACAGGGATCCTCCTGCCTCAGCCTGCTGAGTGCTAGGATTACAGGTGTGCACCACTACACCCAGTTCAAAGTATTTTTTATCACAACCCACAGTAAAATGTACAGCTGTGTGTCACTTAAGGATGGGTACACATTCTGAAAAATGACTTGGAGGGATTTTTGTATTGTGCAGGCACCAGAGTGTGCACTGACACAAACTTGGTGAAGGCCTATCACTGCACAAGGCCTTGTGGTACAGTGAAGAAATGGCGCAGACGCCAAGACGGAGGAGGCTGCTGCTGGTGTAACTCAGTGCACTGCGGTGTAATGCAAAGTCGTTTTGTTTTTTTTGGGTACCGGGGATCAAACTCAGGACCTTGTGCTTGCAAGGCAGGCGGTGGAACCACTGAGCTAAATTCTCAGCCCTCTACAAAGTTTACAATAAAATAAGTAGGAGTACACTGTTTGTAATGATAAGTGCCGGGCATGGTGGCGCACACATGTAATCCCAGCACTCAGGATTGACAAGAGTTCAAAGATTTCCAAGAGTTCAATAGCTACACAGTCTCAACAAAAAAAGAAAAAGATAAGTACAGTAAATACAAGTAAGTCATTTACTATCACTATATTGTGCACTCTACGTAATTGAATGTGCTGTACTTTTACACAACTGGCAGTGTTTTGTTTACACCAGCATCACCACAAACGTGAATAATGCACCGCACCCTGCCCTTGCAACCTCCACAGCGTAACTAGACAAGTTTCATTTCCTTATAATCTAACGAGACCACTATTAATATGTGGCCCCCATGGATGGAAACCACTCTTTTTCAAGAATCTGTGCTCTGACTTTGGATGAATGTGCGGATACTGACCCTGTGGATGTGGAACCCTCAGATTTGGAGGGCCAGCTCTAACAGCACTCAGGGTCTCTGGCTGCTGGGACAGGGCTACATCAGAGTTGGTACAAATTAAAAAACCAAAACAACTGTGTGACACTGGGTTTTGTTTCTGCAGCCAAAATAAGTAAATTTTGTTTTCTTGTTGATTCTTTCATAGAGTACACTGTTTCTCTAAAAATCTCTGGGGTTGCTGGTTCTGTTTTTTGAGACAGGGTTTCACTATGTAGTTCAGGCTGGCCTTGAACTATGTATCCCAGGCTGGCCTCAATTTAAACTCCAAGACATCCTTCTGTCTCAGCTTCCTGATGCTGGGATTACAGGCATGCACCAACCATGCCTGGCTTTACTGTAATGCACTTCCTTTTTCTGGTACTGAGAATTGAACTCAGGACCTTGTGCTTGCCAGGCAGGTGCAGCGCCACTGAGCTAAATCCTTGGCCCTGCATTTCTTTATTGATAAATTCACTGTGTATTCTGATCATACTTCATAATATTAACCCAATGTGTTCAATAAATGATTCTCTTCCATAATAAATGCTTCTTTTCAATTAAAGGCTGACCTAACTAAACTTTTATCTAAAAAAGGCTTTACTCATATTTTTCCACTAAAGATGGAAATAGTATAAGGAAACACAACCAGAAACATTCAGGATTTTTATTCAATTTTTTAGCAGACAATTTACATACCTCCTTCACCCTTTCTTTTAAGTTAGTGTGACAATTCCATAATAAACTACTTAAAGAGAAGCTTTGGTCAAGAATGGAATGAAATCGCAAAAACAAAACCAAACCACTGCTGCTTTTAAAAAAACCAACACTTTCACCGATTATATTCAGACAAAAGCAGACAGTATTTGCGCGGCTGCTACAGTGTTTCCTGGGCTGGCTTTCCTCACCGTCATGCGAGTGGCAGGGCCGCGCTCAGCCGCTGTTCTCATGCTGGGTGGCGGGGTCGCTCAGCTTCACATCATTTGGAGGCCCTGGATGGAAGACTCTAAGGTCTTGGAAAAGCAGGGAAACCAGTCACGCCTGGAGGCTGTGCACCCAGCGTTTCCCTGCCGCAGTACCCCATTTCTCAGCCCCTCCAGCCGGGGGCGGGGGTGCTGGGCATCCTTAGCCTCGACCCCCACCCACACCTGAGACCCTTCTGGGCCCAGACGCCTGATCCTGTCACCATGTCCACAGACTCTCGGCCCAAGCCTCACTTCCATGGGTTTTTGTTTCTGTTTGTTTGGTACCGGGGATTGAACTCTGGTCCTTGTGCAGCAGGCGGCGAAACCACTGAGCTAAATCTCTGGCCCTACTTCCATGGTTTTTTGAGACAAGGTCTCCCTATGTAGTACGTAGCCCAGGCTGGCCTCGAACTTGTGGCAATCCTCTTGCCTCAGAGTCCTGAGTGGTAGGGTTACAGGCATGCACCACCTGAATTCCTGACAGTCCTGCCAAAAATATGCACTCTTGGAGCCAATTACTAAAAGTAACTGGTCTCAAAATTCTCAGGAACTTAGCAAGAAAACTTTGCAGAGCCTTTTTTGTTACACGGTAGGTTTTTTTATACACATATTTTTGAAAAGTGACAAATTTTCCCTCATTTACTATAAGCTTAAGTACAAACACTTAAAAGATTTTAAAAATTCTAGCAAGATATATATGCCTTCCAATGAAGATATATATGCCTTTGCACCGAGCAACATCCCCAGTCCCTCAGCCCTGTGTTTATTTTGAGATGTAGTCTCACTAAGTCACTAAGTTGCCCAGGCTGGCCTGAATTGGTGGTCCTCCTCCCTCAGCCTCCATGAGTGCTGGGATTACAAGTGTGCACCACCATGCCCAGCAGTGTCCTGAAGGCACAAACTTCTCCCATCACTGGCCCTGCGAGGGAGGCTGCCTAGGCACCTGTGCCTGGCCTCTACCCTGGCCGAGAGCAGAGGCGCTCCCATTCGTGGGCCACACTGCAGCACGCCAGCTGCCTGCACACAGCAGGTACACAAATGACAGAGAAACTGTACCGGGCCTCTGCAGAGGAAAGGAGTTGTAGGCTGGAGGGATCAAAGAGTAAAGGGCCGGGCCTGAACTGCCCACTGGTGAAAGTGACACCGGAGCAGAAAGGCCAGGACAGCAGTGTGGAGGGCAGAAAGGACCAGGGCAGTAGGCTCTCCAAAGGGCACTTTGCAGGCTTCTCTATACTAAGTACTGCCCCGAGGTACGCAGAGGGAAGCAGGCGTCCTGGCCATGCTGCGTGAGGCTCTGCTGCCTCTCGGAGGTTGCCCAGGGGTCCCATGCAGAGCCACAGGCAGGAGCGGTCCTGCTCCCACCCCTGCCCTCCCTCCGGGGTCCCGTCTCACTCACCCTCCACTGAACCCGACCAGATGGGGCGAAGCCCTCCCTGACACTCCACCCTCCTCAGTTCTCCCCGCCTAGCTGTTCCCGGTCACCTCACCACCGGGCGCACTCTCGGCCCCAGCAGCCCCTGCCCAGCCCTCAGACCGCTGGTGCAGGCCTGCCTCGCGTCCACCTGCCCGAGCCTGCAGCCTTTTCTCTGCAGGCTGTCTGCAGATGTGGTCCCACCTCCTCTCCGGGGCATGCCACGTCCTCTTCTCCAGGTCTGTGCCCCTGGCGGGGCCTGAGTACAGGGTGTACTTGGGGAGCCCGTGGCTGGTCTGTGGGCGACAGCGAGGAACACTCCTCTCTGCTTCCACTTACCACCTCACCCCTTCTCGTCTGCCCCGAGGCTGGGGACAACCTCCTCCCCACAGAAACCCCCCAGCCCACCTTCCTCTACTAAGAGTGAGGGCCCTGGCTTCTCTCTTTTCTTCAGTACTGGGGACTGAACCCAGGGCCTTTGCAATGTGCTACATTCATAGTCCTTTTTTATTTTGAGACAGGGTTTTGCAGAGTTATTAATTTGCCCAGGCTTGGCTTTAACTTGTGATCTTCCTGCCTCAGCCTCCCAGAGTGCTGGGACTGCAGGCCTGTGCCACGGCACCAGGCCCGGGCTTCTCTTTTGGAACCCTCCCAGCCTGACATCCCACCTCTCTCCTACCCAAGGAGCCCCTCAAGCACCTCTCCACCTCCATACCCGTGGTGCCAGCACCAGGCCCGGCACCGAGCAGAGACTGAAGTGCTTTAAATTAATCAGTGTACACCATACATTATAGCCACACGGTGAAATTCAAGCCCACACAGTGCCTGCTCCTACGACACCGCTCAAGTGCTCCTCAGCGAATAAGTGACATCTAAGGCAGATGTGCCATCCCACTGAGAATGTGCTCTCCTGGTGGAGAGAACTATATTCTGAGGACCTATAACCTGGCACTGGAGCAGACACTATGTCTCAAGAAAGACACATAGTCAGGGGTGGCCTATACTGTAATCCCTGCACTCTGGGAGGCTCAGGCAGGAGAATCACAAGTGCAAGCCCAGTCTAGGCAACTTAGTGAGACCCTGTCTTAAAATAAAACAAAAAAGGACTGGGGATGCAGCTCAGTGCCAAGACTGCAGGTTCAATCCCTGGTAGTTGGTGTGTATAGGCACGGTGGGGGAGGGGGTGGGGAATGACAGACAAACAGAGTGAGATTCTTCTTGGGGAGAGTTTGAACCAAAGCAAGATTTGTTCTGAAAGGTAGAAATACCTTGAAATCCCAAATTGTCATGGCTCCATCGATGCCAGTAGTGCAAAATTTGCGACAATCTTGCTTGTCCACCTCATAAATAGACACTTGACTGAAAGAAAGCAGAAACAAGAATTATATTGTAATGGATATGGTGGAAGCCTATGGACCATTATGTAAGGGCTCTGGAGTATTAATTTGTCCATCAATATTGGGTTGTAGCAATCTGACTTTAGAAAACATCCAAAAGCATTTTATTACCCAATGTCCAGGTCAGATACAACTGAAAGGGGGCAGAGTTATTAGCCTGCATGAATTTGAGTGATTTGGAGAAGCAGGGATGATTCAGCCTACCCAGTGTGCAGATATTTGGAAGCAGGCTGTGGGCAGAGCCACAGCAAAGATGGAAATGGCTTTTGTTTTTTTAAACCAGAGGCATCGACTACAACATGACTGAAACCCAACTGATTCCAAACAAAACCTCCCAGATCATCCATCCCTCAGAGCATAAAGCCAGGCACCCTCCTCCCATCTGAAACAAATCTCCTGTGTTAGCAGCAGGCAGACACACACCCAGCCAGGCAAGGCGAGGACAGATGAAGGAAACAGCCTGTCTCAGCCTAATTACCAAGACAACATTTAAGAAAATCAACTCCCTTGTTCAGACAATATTATCTTTTTTTTCTCCTCTCAAGTACCTAGAATTTATCCCTTTAGGGAAGGCTATTCTCTCATGATGTAAAAATGATGTGAAACTCAAATTTCAGGGCGGTGAAGTTTTGCTAGAATACAGCCAGCTCACGTACTGTCCGGGGCTGTGTGCGTGCGGGTGGCAGATTGGAGTGGCTGTGACAGAGACCATCTGGCCCCTGAGGGCTTTAAAGCATTTACTGGCTGGTCCCATAAAGGAAAAGTCTGTAGACACTGCTCTAGAGAAAACCTTGATTTCTGCAAATAAAAGTAGAAGATCCAATCTGTAAGGCTTGTCTTTTTATTCTTCACCTAAAAGTTTTAAGAGAGGCAGTGAGAGCCGCTTCCACTGGACACACACAGTCTGTAGGGAAACCTGAGAGAAATTCACAAGGAGTCTGGAAGAGGATGGGAAAAAGTTAAGTTCCTCTTCCAGTTCTTGCTTTTCGATAGAAAAGAGACATTTTCAGCCCATTTAAGTACTGCGGGCTCTTCCACTGAATTTGAAGAAAAGCACACCCTGCATTTAATACTGATTCTCCTAGCCGGGCACGGTGGCACACACCTGTAATCCAAGGACTCAGGAGGTGGAGGCAGGAGGATCACCACAAGTTTGAGGCCAGTTTGGGCTACACAGTGAATTCAAGGCTAGCCTGAACTACAAATTAAGACTTTGTCTTGAAAAACAAAAACAAAAAATTCTCCTGGAGTCTAGGGGTTTTCATTAGTCCTCCCACCATCAACACGAGAAAAATGTCTTGATGTAAAAGGTCTAGTCAAAAAGAGAAAATATTATGGTACCCCATTTGGAACACGATAATTTACAATATCAAGAATACAGATGGGGCCGGGGATTTAGCTAAGTGGTTCCAGCGCCTGCCTCAAAAGCGCAAGGTCCCAAGTTTGATCCCCGGTACCAAAAAAAAAGAATACAGAACATTTCTCCTCCTGATTAAAAAAATCAAACTTTCTGGACAAAACATAGTTCTACTGTCTTTATTTATTTATTTATTTGGTCTTGAGACGGGGTCTTGCTAAGTTGCCCAGGCTGGGCTCAAACGTGTGATTTCCTTGCCTCGGTCTTCCTGCCCAGAGTGCTGGCGTTAGAGGCATACGCCACCATGCCTGGCTCCGGCTGTCTTTATAATCACATATTCGTGATGAAAAGTCAGTCAGGGGACCTCTCAGCTGCCACGATGCTAAGAAATTCTGTTTCTGTGATTACATCAAGGATCCTGCTTACGCACATTTCTCGTGTCTATGATTGGAACACATCCCCGCCCCCCCCCCCCCCCCCCGCCCCGTCCTCGCTGGCAGAGGAACGCGGCATCAAGAAAGTCTCCTGTTCCCAACAGAGCTGTTGGGAAAGTGAGTTCAGGAAGAGGCTTCCCAGCAGGTCCCCACTGCCGTCTACAGGATCCACACTCCTGCTGGGGAACGCCCTGTGCCATCCACACCCCAAGGGACAGAAGGACTAGGTGGTGGCAGCTCCGTCACGAGCTAAGAAGAGCCGGGCAGTCAGGAGACAGAGCCTTACTGCTGTCCTTGTGCCTGAAGGGCTGCCTGCAGCTGTGGTGCACAGGGCCTCAGTGAGAGCAGGGTGCCCTCCTGGCTGCCTAACGACTTCTCTACAGATGGCCCTGACAACAGGGAGTCCAGGGCGCCGGGGTGGCTGGCGGCACCTACGTGATGCTATTCTGGTGCAGTGTCTCCAAGGCTGTGTTGCGGTCCTCAGTTGTGGCCCTCTTGTCCATGTTGCGGAAGCGTTCCATGGCAGACATGTTGCGCTGGATGCTCTGTTTTGGAATGTCGAGCTTGGAGACAAAGGTCAAGCAGCCATGGTCATCATAGTTAAAGAGCATCGGACAACAGTCATGGCCCTGAAACGAGATGGCAGTGAGTGCGGGAGGGCCTAGCACCCACCCACCCATCCAGTCAGCACAGTGTTCACTGCCACAGGGACCCTTGCTCCCCAAGCTAGCTGTTTTTGCTCCAAGTCTGCTCTCCTCTGTCCTGGCCACAGAGCATGCATTATCCTGGGCTGGGGACACAGAGCCACATGGAAGAATGGAGAGAAATACTTACAGCAGCCACAACACTGCTCTCGGAGACAAACGACACACTCAGGAGGGGCAGGAACTCGGTTTTCAGAGTGGAGACCCTAAACACAAGAACACTTGTCACACTGAGCAGAACCATACCCTGAACTCCTTTATAGGCTCAGAAGACAACAACGGACCCGTTCTCACAGGGCTTCGGCTCAGAAGGAGCCCCTGACCTCTCCTCGCAGGAATCTCAAGTATGAGGCGACCTCAACATGACCTTCAGAAATGAGCCGCCTTTGGGCGGGGGTGCAGCTTCAGCAGTTGAGCCCTTGCTCGGTGTGCAAGGACTTGGGTTTGATCTCCCACACTACGCAGAATAAGACACTGAGGCCCCCAGCCCCCTCTCCTATGCTTTGTCCCCTTCTGAGGCCTGGTCTCCAGGGAGGCCTGAGTTTTTGTCTCTGCTCTTGCCCCACGTCCTACCCATGGAGCTGGCTCTGAGCCTTTTGCTTATCCAAGTCCACTCCAGGTAATGAGGCTCTGCTCTCATCAGATCTCCTCCATCAGGTTTTCCTGAACCACTTCACCCTAATGCAGCCTGTCTTCCCTCCTCCCTGCCAGAGTGCACACTGTCACTGTGCTCACTCTAAAGGAGTGAGTGCCTATGTTCACCAGGGCTGCTGGAAGGCTGGTACCACACACACGTTTATCGAGTCAGGCCCTGGGATAGGAGGCAAAGCTACCTCCTCAAAATGGGTGCTGGGTGCTGTGTGTGTGTGTGTGTGTGTGTGTGTGTGTGTGTGTGTGTGTGTGTGTGTGTGTGTGTGTGTGTG